>JACJUY010000705.1:90216-111188 GCA_014220935.1 Platorchestia sp. MABIK
TTGGTCAAATATACCTAGCTAACAACCTAATGTTTTCACAGAATACATAGAATTAATAAATAAGGGGAACAAGGACACAAGTGAAATTTCACAAGGACGTGGCAAGGACAGAAATTGATTTCTACAAGGACATTTCATTTTACAAGGACATTTTCATTTATTCAAGGACAATTCAAGGATTTGGCAAGGATGTGGCAACCCTGCATATGTTGAAGAAGTTATTATTAATGTTGGTGTGACAGAGAAATTACTGATACTGAGAGGCAGAATCACTGTGAGGGCAGTTAATAGAATGTGAAATCCAACTATCATCAAAATACACTAAGGAAAGTTAACCCCTTGTAGTTACTGTGGACTCATTGGACACACAGATGATGACTGTAGATCCAAGTTGGGAACTTATTTTGCTCGTGGTTCCCAGGACAATTTTTTTACAGCTGCCTTTATGAAGCATTTATGGTAAAAAGAAGCACAAACGCTCCCAAATAGGTGTAATTGTGAAGTTCTCCAACTACAGAAGCCCCGAGGTCCTCTATCCTTGCTCTTATTCTAAGAAGTCTCAAGGCTTCATGAGACTGGGGCTGAGGGAAGTGTTGAAGAGCTCTGACATGAGCTGATGTATTGGAGTTGAACAGATGTTCGTCACATGTGCAACCATCAGCTGCAGTGCCAGCAAGAAACAGAGCAAGGAGATTGGAAATCCTCCATCATTTCTATGGATGGACCACGGTCAAATAGATTAGAACTTCTAAATGATGAAATGAACCATCAACCAAATGGTTGTTTTGAAGGCTCATCTGAAATATTGGTTTAAGGTAATGAAGACAGAAATGACATGGTGGAACATCTCAAGTAAAGTAAAGACAAGTTATCTTCCAATCCCAGGAGCGATGATGATAAATACGTGGTGACAGCAGTTATTCAGGTGAAGGTCCAGACAAAGAGCGTCAATCAGACAGTCGATATCTGTTACTACAAATCTGTTATTGTAACATAACTCATAATTCCAGTGATGTATTGTTAATATTGTGCATTTACTACCAGCAAAATTAGTGACTATTCCCTTTGTTGTTCAGAGCAGAGAGCATAAAGCCTTGGTAGACAGTGGTGTGAATTCCAATATGATAGGAAAAAGGTGTAATGGGATGAACCACCTGTCTCCTAACCTGTATTTGGAAATTGGATGGTGTAATCTACCTGTACCCCAAACCCATGCTTCAATTTCTAACAGAATAGGGCTAGAGTAGATATTGTGGTTTATTGATGGTTGGCAAAACAACCTTGTTCCTGACATATACTTGGCATCACCAATGAAAATAGCAGGTATATTTCTCCCAAATAAATGAATTTCAGTAGGATATTTGTTATGTTCTTTAGTTTATTGACATACCCGTTTTGAAGACTATTGGAGAAAATGCTGCATTAATGCCACTGAAATGGCAGTGAAGTTTAATATATCTAAAATGAAACATCGGTCAAAATTTATGTCACCCAAACGTGTATTGCACGAGTGTAAATTTACAGGAAAAATTAATTTCGGACATCACTATCCACGGGAACTTACACAGGATGGGTAGCATAAAAAATTTAGAGTATTATTATAGTAGACGTTAACTTCCATATTATGTGAGATGTTTTTTGGGCAATTCTCTTGGGTGCCATAAAGTTTTGTTACTAGCTAAATTGTTGTAAAAATTTATTCCCAGAGGCATTTAACAATTAAGGTTGTCTCAACAATGGTGATTTGCAGTTTATTTTTCACAATACTTCAAGTATGTTTCTAATGAAGACTTATATCAGTGCATCACTTATTTTATCCTGGCGCATGTGCTGATGTCAGCCAAGTTGCTTCATTTATCAAGGTCAAGTTTTCTTTTCTTCATCAAAAATAATAAAGGTTGCCTTAAAATTTGCATGATTTGCATGACTAAAGATTGCCTTAGTTTCAACTGTGAGCTACTCAGAAAAATAAAATATTGAAGACATTGGTCATTAGCATATTTGTAAGCTTGAAGTGCGCGCGTTATAAAAACATATTAGAATTTGCATTTCAAAGGTAAGTCACCCTCTGAATTTTACCTTACATATTTCAATTCATAGATTTCAAAATCAGACTTGGAAAAAATAGGAAAAAAATTATGTGCAAATTAAGCATATTCTCCCTTTTTTTTTTTTGCACTGCTAGGAGAATCTATAAATTCTGAAACATTTGCAAATAAATATGTATCTGGAAATCCTGTTTTTTTTTATCTTGAAAGTGAGATCGTTCAAGAATCATCCAATTAGTAATATTTCACTTTGCAGTTGAAGGTACATGGTTTCTTGAAGTTAATCAAATGCTGCAAATGTGCCAGAGCTTTGGCCAAAGCCAGATTTGATTTTTATAAAAATTTCCACTTTACATTTTCACATTTTTAAATTTCTAGACTACTAAATAGTCAACAATTGGTACAATGAAATGCTGAATTGTTACAAATTTTTTTATATGTCTTCTTTACAGGTAAAATAATATTAGTTTAAATCAAATAATTAAAACTGAATATCTTTTCAAATGATAGAGTCAAGTTTAAAAATTGTGTATAACCAACATTGGCTGCACAGCTAATGAAAGATTAGATTATATGTCAATTTAAGCCTCCCCAACTGACAAAAAAAAGTGTATCAAAGAAAGGAAGGAGGTAGGCACCGTTTAGTATGGAGATGAGGGAATGTGGAATCTATGGAGAAGGGGCATAGAAACAAAAAGTTGAAGAAGAAAGTAGTAATTGCTGAAATACAGGACAGCAGTGAACCAAAAAAGATGGTCCTTAACATAACAAAAACATTTTATTTAAAATAAATACAACTTAACTCTTAGCTCTGGCATTCACACATTTCTCCCCTGGAAGTGCTAATTCCAATAGATACAATAGTTGTATCCCCCTGAAGGGCATCCAATGAAAGAAATTTACAATATAACAGTACAGTGTAACCATCTCAATATGATATTCATTTTATTGAAAACGGGTGTGCAGTTACCCCAGAAAAAAATTAAAGACTAACTTTCAGATAACATGTTATCAACTTATGATCATCATTATACATAAAAATTTATTTGTTATAAATTGTTTTAGTTATTATTAAGATCTACATTCAAATTTAGGACCTCGACTTAATGACTTATAATTATTTCAAAATAATTGCTCAACTTTTTGTTGTTTTTTATTTCGCCGTAAACTTTTGCAGTGAATTTGATTTATAAATTTAATATCCCAAGAGATCTACAAATTTTGCATTTCCTTCAAAGTTAAAATTTATTATGTTGCCATAAGCAACACATCTAATCCATGCATGGCCATAATTATCATTGACAAATTTTTAAAGGCCATTGTTTTTCTTATATCAGGTATTAGATAAAAATCAATAATTATAGATTTACTTCCATTACAGCAATAGGATTCAAATAAATCAGCGGCTATTGTATGGAGTGGGTGTATGTTGGATAATTTTTCCTTTGATGTATAAATTTGCTTTTAAAGGTTTTTATTTATTATCACGTAGGAGCCTATTGACAGAAATTCATCAATGTAAATTCAAGACTCCTGCTTCATTCAGGTGTGAGTGCAATTTCTCTTTTTTTCAACAAGCCATTTTTCCCTCCTATGAGGTGGCCAAGTATGATTGACACGAAACTTGTACAGGGATGTTTACGTGATAGGGGTTCCCCAGGCCCCTAGTCACGCCCAAGCTTTAAGGCCTTTTTTTCTCTCGTTTAGTGCTCAGGTAACATTCCTTGAGGACAGTGACACCACTGCAGGCAACGACCCTGATTTGCCATGTCAGCGTTTTCACAGCAACTGCTGCACCACCACAGGGTTCAAACCCAGTGCAGGAAGCATAGAACTCAAGCGCTCGGTGCACTAGCCACTGCAGGCTGAGTGCATAGGCTGATTTTCAGGCTGATGCTTATGCTCAGGCTGATTTTTCATAGTATGCATAAATAAATCTGCTTAACTAATCCTTAATATGATATATTAATAAAAAACATTTCCCTAAGTTATTACTACATAAAGTATTTGTTACTTTGAATATTAGCTTAGAGCTACAAAGGCATCAAAGCTGCAGCGTATGCAAAATTCTGGTGGCCCATACTTACCATATGTTTTTCCTTTAATACTCAACATCATTTAACATGTTCCCTGCTTATTAGGAAATATATGTACCGATAGGTAAATTGCTCTTTCCCATACCGGTATGAATAGATGACTTTTTATGTTTTGCAATCTTTTCAAAAAATAACATTATGCATAAAATTCTATCCCCCACCCTCATTCCTCTTACCTCAGTCATCTGCGGCCTCCTGCGAGTGTTCCTGATCACCGAAGGCTACCACTTGGCTACTTCCTGAAAATTGAGCATCTTTTTCGTGTAGAATTTGATAAAATTTGGTTGATAGATTATCCTTAACTTACTTAATTTTTTATCTAAACAGCAAACTGCACTGCAGTTGAATAGTTATATAATATCAAACAATTAACCAAAGATTTAATTTGTATTAAAATTTTTATTACATTCTGAGTATTTGTGATTTAGTTAAATGTGTAGAATACTTAAGATCAGGGCTTTAAATGTAGTGTGGTAAGATCATAAATAACTGAGTGCTCAATAGACTCTAGTTGTAAATTTGATTCAATTATTAAGTTTTAGGTGAGTGCTGATTAGCATGTGGGGAACACTCATTTTGTTGCATTTAAAAAACGACCTTTCTAGAGTCAATTCGAGTGTGTTGATTTCAAATCTGAAGTCGGTTTTAGCCTGCAAGTTACACATTTAATGTATTTTGACATTTTTAATTTTTGTTATTAGAAATTACACTATCAGTCACAATTCTTTTGTTCACTTGAATCTTAAAACAACTAGCTTCAGATATTTGACTTTATGACCAGCTCCAGATATTTAATTTGAAGTGCTCAGCATCTAGTGTGCTCATACATATTAAGCTGCGGTTGCATCATCATTACCAAAGTTATACAGATTTCCTGTTGGTGCCATCAATTTAGGGCACAATTTTAATGCATCAATTTATCATATAGGTTTCTTCAATTTTATAAGTTGTGTTTCATCAACCCACAATGACCCAAATTTATGTCCTCTATGTCAACTGATTCCTCTTGAATATCATTTCTGATGTTGAGTGTAAAGCTATGAAATTTTCCCAGCTACCTTTTGGTGTTGAAGTTGCCTGCTTTAGAAAAAGTTTTTTCAACACTCAAATGGAATTATCAGTTTGTCTCATGTATTCCTCACAAATAAGAGTAAGATTAGCATTATTCATATTCAGAACATGTGCGCTATTTGTTAAATTTACCTAAAATATTTCCTAGGTATTGGCCTACTTCTATAGTATGCTTACTTTTAAAATCATGGACATATGTCTTGCTCAATGAAGGAAAATCTGTTTGATAAATTATAAATTTGCATTTGCATCCTTGATTTTCATTTTATGTTATATGTACCATTGAAGAAAGTCACAGTGAAAGAACATTCAACTGATAATGATCTTTAAAGGCCAAGGCTTCCTAAAGCAATGTAAAAAATGGCCAAATAAATTAAAAATTTTCCTTTGACATCCTAATCAAGTGCTTTACCTCTGCATTGGTTTACTAATTGAACTGATTGGCATATGTAATTCTGTATCTATTGGTAACTGATTTTTTACTGGTCTAAAGAATTAAATACTTATTGCTTAATCCTGACAAATAAGTACTTGGAATGTTGTCCACACTTCCTCACAATATCTGAGAGCTCAAATATTTCTGACTTAAAACATCAGTAAACAATTTTTAACAACGGTATTCTTCCCAAAAGATGAAGTCGTAGCTGGAACTTTTTGCTTAGCTGTGAGTGAACATCGCAATAGTGTAATAAATATGTATTTGCCCTCCTTCAGAGAAATAATATGTTTATTATGTCTTTTATCAAAACAATTTTCATTAAATATTATTGCAGGCTTACAACCATGAACAAATTAAATTAGAATTAAAAAAGAAATGGTCATACAGGTACGATTGCTGAACCCACTGACCTGTAATAAACTCGATGAATTTGTACTGTATTCATAATAGATGAATTTTTATGCAGGTAATCGCAAAGAAAAACTTTTAAATCATTTTAATGAAACGATTCAAGCCTCAGTTCATCATCAGTCATAATCTGTCAACTAAAAAAATATGTACATGCATTGAATAAAAAACGAGACGAATTCATAAAATTGCTCTTCAAGTATTTAAATTAGTGCCTAAATAAAACAATGTCATGACGCTAAAAACTGAATAAATTAAAATATCAGAAAATCACTTTCTAACATCTTCTTCTTCTTTAGGAGGGATCTAGGAGGATCTTGAAAGTCGATGGATTTTTTCAGAAGTCCATGCAACCTGACAGGTTGTAGGGGTCAGGTATACCGCAAATGTTGAATTTCACATGAATAAATCAATTGAGATCATAAAGTCGTTCATCGGTTTGTTGAAGTTATGAAACCAATCAAGGATTAAAGAGTTCATGCACGAACATAAGATGAGTAATTACCACAGCCAAGAACATTCACAAGCAGGGTTGCCGGAAGGTTTTCGTGAATAGTAACAAATTCAAATCTCTAAAGGTACCAAATTGGGTGTAAAAGTAATAAAACCTAAAAATCTATAAAATAACTTATAATATTAAATGAAGTTGCAATTAAGCTTCAAAAAGTAACTCTTTTTTCAGCACTGCTGTAAAAGTCCTTTCAAGTCATTAATTTGAGTGATTCTTGAGAGGGCTGCCATTTCATGCAGTTAGTGAAACTCGGTAAACGTTTGGAGTATAGAAGTGCGTTTAAAGTTTCTGTTTTCAACAAAGACTCGTTTTTGCGTTTAATATTTAAAAGTGAAAAGAGTTTTTTGGCACAGGCTGAGGAATGAAGCAAAACAAGTAGGCTCATCATTAACTTTGATAATATGGGCAATCGAAGTCCATCACCGGACTTTTTTTTAAAACAGTGTCCTAAAACTTTTCATGTTCTTTGTCAGTTATTCAGTTCGTGTCCTCCAAGGTGAGCTCTCGCCACTCGGTATTCAATATTTCGCACTCTTCTTCAGAAATGAAGTTGAGAAATTTTAAGGCGAGAGTAATGATGGAGCCAGGTTTTCCCACATTAACGTTGGCGGGGTTCATGGCATAGTCCATATCATCAAATAATTCTTACTCTTTAACCATGTAATTCGATAGAAAACAGCTAAACATTTCTTTCATTAATCGAACATAGAAATTCAAGATGTTCGCTCGGAATTGCTTCAGGTCCTTGTCAAAAATTTTTTCAGGATTCTCGTAATAAACAGCTTCTACTTTGGCCCCATAGTAAATTTCCTTAATTGGAAAGTAGACCGAAGAATTTTAAACAGAAATTGCTGCTAGGTCCTTATTTTTAATTATTTCTTGTAGCGTAAAGATATTTAGGAAAGTTTTTACATGAATATTTATGAAACTCTTCAGTTTGTGCAGTCGAAAGGTCTCGGTTTCAAAATCATGGTTTATCTTATTGACATTGGGTAATATGAAGGCCAAGAACGAATAGTACATCTTACTCTGTGGGTTCCGCAATTGTTCTAATATTGCTGCAGCAGACGACATTATCTTTTAATGCTTCTAATGTGAAGAATGAAGTGAGAGCTGCCCACTGATCCAGAATTCTCGTTATGACTTGCTCAGGAGACACCCGTCAAGTGCAACTTAGATACAAGATTTACACTGCATTATAACACTGACCTAATGTATACCGTGACGCCGATCGAGTAACGGTTACCGGCGTACGTCGCCAAACTCGACCATGCGAGTTATGAACAAGACAAGGCGCAGGTGGAACGACTTTTTACGAGTATCAACGAAAATGATACGCTCTTTGAAGAATTATTAGTTGAAATTTTAATCAGTAACAAAATTTATCGAATTTTGTCGAAGTCGTAACAAAAGTAACAACATTAGGATCTGCAAGCAGAAAGTAACACTTTTGTTTCGAACGTAACATTTCTGGCAACCCTGTTCACAAGACAGAGTTCCAGATTGAATCTAGAGGGACACATGGTACTGTTGCGCCGAGCGCACAGTCGGTACAGACTTCATTGTCGCTAGATTTTATAAACCCCCACCCCTCTCCCTCCACCTCTGTAGCACCAAGAGCAATGATGCCATTCTCGCCAATTTCAAAGCAATGAAATGTACTCTTACACGTTAGGGCACCGAGCGAAGGCTCGATAAAACTTACGTACAAAAACTCAAGTGTTATCAATAGTAGAAGTACAATCTTGGCCACTTGCACTGCGCTTGTGACATATAATAATAGAAGGAAAAGTAAAACCTATGCACAAAGAATATTTATCCTTTTATTCTTTATGACCACAAAGTGGTGACTATTATCTCATCTGTAAATGTTAATACAATTAATGCAATGCGCTAATACGAAAATAAAATATAAGATAAATGTTACATAATGTATGAAATAAGGTATACTTAGCATTCTATTTTAAAAATAAATGGGAAGTTATATTGAAATTTTCTATTAGAGACGCCGCAGACGATGTCGAGTGGTTATGGTAGCCTTTGACAGTGATTCGACATGAATATTCACGCTCCTTGTCAGCGGCGCCAGCGATCACAGCAGTCAGTTACAGGGTAGCTGAAGATCGAAGCTATTTAAATTTTAAGTGCAAATAGAACGCAGGATATTTAAAATCAAGTTATTCTAAATATCACACCATCACAATTTTATTCGTTAATGTTAATACATAAAAACTATAACTCGTATGCCTATTCACTTCCTTGGTATTAGTTACTCTCGCTCCAGTCTGTCTGAGATTGGCATGGTGGCACTTATACCTTAAAACTTGACTGGCGTTAGTAAGCTTATAAGAACCACTTTTGGCAGTCCATCTTGCAGGATTAATATCTGAAAATATTTTCAAAAGTACGATTTAAACTTTAGTCTGGTTTTAATCTCACAGTCATGAATCTGCTCATCACTGCCACCCGCTTTAACACATTAAAATTCATCTGGCCAAGTTATATTTTGATCATTACTGAGAGCCATGATACACACAACCAAGACAGCGTGATGATACTAAAGTTGGCACCCACGCAAACCAGTAATCTTCACAGGTTTCTGATGTGTTTCATCATAGTTACAGTACTGCTTTTCTATCACAATCAGAACAATAATTCATGAAAATTTTGTGTAAATGAATGTTTTTTGTATAGCTAGTGGGAAAGGTTAGGAATGTAATATAGTAGGTAATAGTGATGTACCGATGTATCGGTATCGGCAGTATCGGTCATTTTTACTGGTATCGAATTCGGCAGTATCGGTCATTTTTATCGGTATCGGCAAAATCCGGCCGAGACTTTCTCAAAATACGTATTTTATCATAAAAATGAATGTCATAAATCATAAAAGTAAAAGTATAATCAAATGAAGAGCCCATTCATACCTAGTAAATTAGTTAGCTAACTGTTGAATTACAGCGTTTAATCAGGCCCGCTAACTGAATTTACTATTTTGAATTCCCGATGAACCATGCACGGTCAGTAAGTGAAAGCTATGTAGCATGAATAGTTAAACACAGTAGTGACATAAAATTATTATACTTTTACAACTAAAACCTTCATAGTTTGACCCAATTTCCATTTCCTAAAGTATGTGACAGGCATACGAAAATCAAACCAATTAAATTAAGTTGAAGGTGCATTTTAAAGTTTTTGTAAATTTAATATAGAGGTAGCTGAAAATTTAATTTTAATTTAGCATGTAAATTGATGTAAATTACGAATTTTACATTTTTCTTCTATTTTAAGAGGCTTGAAAAATTCACGAATAATCTTATAGTTGGTTGCGTGTTTGCGGATCTTTTCGGTTTCGGGGCCTATTGAATTTTAATGTTTTCTTTTCGCCAAAGCATGTATTTTGGTGTGAAAAGCACGAAATTGATAACCATTTTTTCGAAAAATTATTGCTTTGGTCCACTTTTAGAACCAGTTGTTATTTTATCTAGTCTACATTACGTTGCAATACGATTAGAAACACTTATCTTTCGAATGGGTTTCATTTTGTTATTTTTGCTCAACAATGTAGTTAACATAGCAAGAACAGTTTTATTATTCCTAATTGAACACTTTATTGCCAATATTGCTATATTTTGAGATATATTAGTAAATAATTTTATTATAACACCCATGTAGGGCTTATAATGGTTTTATGTTGAAATAATTGTAAAAGTATCGGTATCGGTCGTAGTTTCGGTCAAAGTATCGGTATTTCCAAGTATCGGAGTATCGGTATCGGCCAAAAAAATGGTATCGGTACATCACTAGTAAGTAAACCATTATAGGAAGATTTTATAATCTCCTAGAGTACCGAGATGTAGTGTCAAACTTCCAAACACCAGCGGTCGTTGTAATGATTTATCGCCCGCCAACTTTCATATTATACTCCAGTATCTACTTCCTAAGTACTTGCATTGTTTATAAATTAGTGATAAATAATAACTGCATTACGAACAGATAATTTAATAAACATCAGTAATACCATATACTTTCGAAATTGGCGCAACTGGCCTCCTTGCTGTGGTGCTTCGGAGGTGAAGGGAGAGGGGTGGGCGGTGTAGAAATCTGGCGACATAGGAGTGTGCGCCACCTGGATAGAGCGTGGAATTATTACTGAGTTCTTATTTTTCCCACCGGAGAAAATTACCCGTCGGACCGCCGGGACTCGACCTGCCGACTCCTCACATGACGGGCGCGCGCTCAAAACCACTTAGCCACGGGGACTGCAGAAAATTGCAGCAAATATCGTAGTTCCAATGTAATTGCGAAGTTTTTCTTAATAACATGCAATTCATATCAATGCGTCACACCGAAATCAAATTGTTATTGAAGTTGTTTACTTCTTACCCTTAGAAATATTTTCTTTTCATAATTTTTCTTAGTTATGAATAATTAATGTACCAGAGGTTTTATAAGATATTGCCATTCTTCATTTCTCTCATTTTCAAGATTTTGGGTTGAGTTATCAATAACAAAATAAATTTCATTTACATTACATAACAGTTATCCCAATTTTCAGAAGTGTCCAGCATTATACCACAATATTGTAGTTCAGAGTTTTACGGTATGGCTTGAGAGCAACAATCGTCAACAACTACATTCAACCTTGGCGGAGCAATGTTGCTCTGAGAAAATTGTCATCAAAATTTCTGGCAAATAATATCTTTCATTATCTATAGCATCCATGTATACTGTTGGGGTTAGTTTTTATCCACAGAAATATTTTTAAAGTAAACCTTCTCTGCGTGCCATTTGGGATTAATTTTAATTGCGTAAAATGTCTAGAGATGTATTAAATTCGGAACCAAAACCTGTGCAGGAAAGATCAAGATAGAGTGACTGAATACAAAATCGATCGGTAAGTACTTATTTCAAGTACACAGTGAATATGGGAAAGGGTATGGTAGACTTTTTAAATGAGAACTTAAAGTGAAGTATTGCCAATTCATCATTCGTACTGAAGCAAAAAAATATTAGTATGGTGCAGGTGTTTTTTTCATTATATTTCAACTGTTCCAAAAATATTTACTTGATATAGAACTCGAAAGCAAATTTGTCTTACATGTCACTCGAGATAGATACTGTCTAGATAAGAGAGATCGCCCTTTTTATTCTAAGATACTGTCTATAAAATGAAGCGTTGTGGTGTGTCTAAAATCTCCGTCATTAAAATATACAAAAAAACCGTAAAATTTCAGCCTCTCGCCTGAACTCTCATTTTTTCTAAAAATTAGGTTATATTTGAACTATGACTTTTAGGAATTTTATCTTAGTCTCAAAACAAAGCCCATACAATTTTATTTTCGCTCATGTATGAAAGATGTTTACCTCGCCAAGGGAGAAAGGAGCGGAGCTCAATTTACTCCTCCCACTGAGGTCCCTTCTTCTGAAAACTCTCATTTTGACCCAGATCTAATTCCTGACCTATTGCATTTAAAAATTTCTGTTTACTCTTAATTTGAAGCTAACGTTTTTCTCCAACTTGTCTAATTTTTTTTATCAAGGTAGAACGAAGCTCTTTCACATCCCCTCCCTCTTCGCCCATCCATTAGTAAGGATATTTTTCTAAAAACAGTCATTATGAGATACGTCTCATATCTATATCATTGCACTTTAAAATTTCTGATTGATCATAATTTACAACTACAAAAATAATTTGAACATCATTAATGAAATATTTTGAAAGCAAAAGCCGGGTGAGGTGAGGTTTTCCATCCGTGGCTCCCCAATTGGTCTAAAAGCATCAGCCGGCGGATGACCGTCTCCAAATAGGGTTTCAGCATGTTCATGAAGCAGTATATAGATCTCTGTTCATAGAATCCTGCGTTATTATTATTATTCGTATCCTGCATTACACAGTTTTTCAGTACTCGTGTTCACGTTATTTTGTGAAAAAGTTCGAAGCCTGATATTGCTTCCTTTACATTGTGTCTCACATGCCGGAAAATCATGGCACAATTGCGATCAATTTAGCTGGCAGATAATGGTTTGAACGTTTTCACCCTTTTCATACGATCTTAATATAATGTTTATACCTATTTTCATGCCGACTTTGTAAGCGTTTCTTAGGCCATAGCAGCATAAATGGCATGCAGGTCGTCAATATGTGTTCCATCGTACTTGAAGAATGAAATTTTTTTTTACCGTTCTTTCATCTGCCAGGTCATTTCTTACAGACACTCATTTTGACCTACACGTTTATCACGATATCTTCCGGCTTATTCTACCATCAATGCGTCGGTCGCCGAAACACTCACCATTAGTGCCGACGAAGCCATCACTGTCAGTGAGGGATATCATTTCATCTCCAAGGAAATGGCTTTGCAATATTTTAGCCAGGTTTCAGAACACCGTGTGTAGATCATTTTTAGAGAAGGCTTCTGGCATGTCGCCAAAGTATTGTTTACTATTCGGATTTGTTATTATTTAATATTCGGCTCCATATTCGAATAGTATTTCTTACACTTCTATGCAATACTGTTCATTATATGGGTTCTTTACAATTTTACATTCATGCAGTTTAGATCTAACTCGTCAGGATACATCCCCAACTTATGTAGGTGGTAGACAGATCCCCCAATTTGAACGCAGCTGCGACAGCGTGCAGATAAGCAAAACTGTGGTCGACAACTACTCCACTTCGGTGGGAACTCCTTCCCATTTCCTTGTCAATAGTTGTGCAGAAGGCTGACCAGCATGCCTTCGCTGCAGTTCGTCAAATATTTTTTGACAACGTGGAGCGTTGGCGGAGCGTTAATGGCGTAGCGTTACTCTCACATTTGCAAACAAAGCGAGACATAGGTGGTTTTGGCCTTCAGAACCTTTCATGATTCAAAGAGCGAAGGAGGTCGCTTTTAAATTTAACATTCCTATTAAGACAGTCTAATACTAAAAGAAGGACGTTTCGACCCGTAAGGTCATTTTTAACTTCTGTATGTAGAAAATTACAAAATCCAGTAAACTTTCAAGTAAAATTTTATACGATGCGAAAAAAATAGCATCATACTAAAAACTTACAAATACAACCTAAACTAGCTGAAGGGGGAAAGCGGACTGACTATCATTCAAAATCCGCTTTCCTCCTTCAACTAGTTTAGGTTGTATTTGTAAGTTTTTGGTATGATGCTATTTTTTCTCATCGTCTAACGTTTAACTCGAAATTTTACTGGATTTTGTGATTTTCTACAGACAGAAGTTGAAAATGATCTTACGGTCGAAACGTCCTTCTTTTAGTATATGACTGTCTTAATAAGAATGTTAAATTTGAAAACCACTTTCTTTGCTCTTCTATTCATAATTAGGATTTGCAAGAAGCAAAACATTAGTATTTATCCTTTCATTGTTCTGTTTGTAGAATTCAAATGCAGAGTAACATCGTGGCCTCTAGCTAGTTCGAGTAGCTCTCCTTCAGATTGCTGAAGAATCCTCTACCTGATCGAGTCGAATTCTTGAACAAAACTTGGGATGATATTGTTTTCTGGTGAGTCGATATCGTTAAGAAACTCAGTGGTTTATTGGAGATCCTTATTTTCCCCGCGTTCTTGACGGATCTTCCCATTGATATTCGTACCGTCTTCCATGTTGGCAGACGGTTGATCATAGTAACCATTGGACGGTTCATCTCTCAAGGTATTTCTTCAAAACTCTTTCGTCCTGATGCTCTGCTTGTCGCCTAGTTAGTTGATGATTTTTATCAATAACTCTCGGTTCTGCTAAAAGTATTTTAGTACTCAATGTGCTTTTTCCTCCATAGATGTGCAGAGTTACACTGTTTTTGCTATTTTGCTATAGAAAGCTCGTCTGCAACAAGCAGCACCACTTTCAATTTGATTGTCCGTAACATGCAATTCAAGAGTAACAAGAACATCGTTTAGAGTGGGATCGCTAATTTTATCATCATTCGCATCCTCTTCATCCGTGAGACAGTGTGCGTCGGGAGGAACAATTACTAAGTCGGCGTCCTCAGTTTCATTTTCGTAATTTTTCTAATAATTGTGTAACTTCATCCATTGTCAGCTTGAGCACGTTTTCTTGACAACTGTAGGTGTAAAGAATGAGAATTATGTTCAGTCATAATAATTCCGTTTGAGGGAAATTTTGAAAAGATAAACAAAAACTGATGAACTTAGTTATCAAGAAAAATATTGCAGCACTTTCATGTAGTAACAATTGCAGGGAAATGTCCATCATAAATGCGAAATCAATATTATTACCTTAAATGGAAAGCTGTATTTTTAGTTGTCCTCTCTCCATATTAATGCCAAAACTCAAATGATTACCTCCACTTCACTCTGCAGTCACTCAAACGGCAATGTGTCAAAACTGTGGCAATATCTAGTAGTGCGCCAAGTCACCAGCAAGTTCTACACAGTTAGACCCACCCAATTAAGCATCATATTTATAGGACAGCAATGTTTAATCGTATTTCACGAAAGTGGTCGGGCATAACTGCATAACTTTTGTTTTCAGTTGCATAAACCAGCTTATAACTAATCGTGATTTGAAATAAGAGTGGCAATACATTCATGTAGTTAGAGACTATGTGCACAAGCTTATTCAAAGGTTGGACAAAATAATGGAAACACTTAACATTTTTGCTTCATAAGTTTTGAACATGTTTTAGACAATCAAAACTTGACATATTTTAATGTTTTTTATTCAATTTTATTATTATTTGATATGGTTATCTAAAATGACAGATATTTGAAAAACGACGGTTATAATTTAGAAAAATGGTAGACCCATCGGGCTTTCAAAGAGGATAAATTATTGGTGCTCGAATGGCAGGTGAAAATGAAATAGAAACTTCCCGAATGCTTGGCGTTTCAAAAGGTACTGTCACGAAAGTGATGACTGCCTTTGGAAGCGACGGAAAAACGTCCTCACCAAAGCGCAGGCCCGGCCAATAGGTGAAGTTGTCAGAGAGACTTTCGGACTCTAAATCGAATTGTTAAAGGGGATCACATGACAATGGCTCCTAAAATCACTGCAAAGCTCGATGAACATCTACAGAACCCAGTTTTCTCAAAAACTGTTCATCGGAAGCTGCACAAATCTAGATTCTACGGAATAGCTGTAACTAGAAAACCTCTGTTTCAGAGACAAACGTTCCAAAGACTTTTAAGTAGTGTAGAAACCTCCAGAATTTGCCCCTCGAGCCGTGTAAAAATGTGATTTTCTTTGAAGAATCATTGTTTTTATTATTAACGACCTCCGGTCGTTTGGAGTGTACGTTTGGAGACAACCGAAAGAAGCCTTCAATCCAAACTGCTTTCTCCCAACAGTATAACGTGGTGGGGATTCTGTGATGATCTAGAGTGCAATTTTTTGTAAATCCTCCGAGCCAACGATTTCCCTTAATGGAAAAATTAACACCCGAGACTACTTAGGAATTTTTGGCGACTAAGTTCATCCTATGGTTGGGAATCTGTTTCCGAAGGAGAACGCCACCTTTCAAGATAATATTGCCTCAATCCATGCAGAGAATTATGAAAAATTGGCACGAGGAACATTCCACTGAAGTTGAGCATCTTATCTGGCTACCACTCCAGACTTTACCATTATAAAGCATTTATGATCGATTTTAGGTATTTGAGTAAGAAGTCGATTTCCGCTGCCATCGTCTATAAAAGAACTGGGTGTGTTTTAGCTGAAGAATGCGCTAAAATTCATTTGGGAACGATTCACAAACAGTATAAATCAATACATCGGAGAATTGAGGCTGTGATTGCATCCAAGGGTGGACCTAAACCATGTTAAAATAAATTTTGTTTGTTTGTCAAGGTGTTTCCATTATTTTGTCCAACCCCTGTACCTCGCATAATTTTTGAGTTGTTTGCAATATTCTCAGGAAAAGTTGATAAATAAAATAACATTTCATATCTTTCTGGGAGTAATTGTACAGTCATAGGTGTCATTGCACAGAGTGCGACAGCCAATCTTGCATTTTCAAGAAAGCTGTTTGAGTTGAAATCGACAATTAATCAGGGAGAGCACCATCTTATTGATGTAATATGTATTTTTTTTCAAATGAATGATGATGTTTATGTGTCTTAAATGCTTTGTAATGTAAAATCAGAGAGTTTCAACGAAATTTAAAAAAACATTGTTCATTTTATATTGCCTTATCAAAAATGCTGGATTGACTACCTCACCCTTTGAATTATCTTGATGATTTTTAAAGAAATAAATGTGGTGTATTATTTTTAAATTAAATTAAAATTCTGAGAGTTTTTGCTTTAAATTTTCTGGCAACATCTGGCTCGCACTTGTATATAAGTGGAAACTTTTCTCCAACGTGTCAGTGTTGAAGCAAACTGTGGAAGGAGGTGAGTATGGTGCCGATTGCGGTGGGCGGGATTAATTATTGTGTTATATATGTTAGATGTGTATGGGTTGTTTCAATTTTGAGGGTTAAGTCGCAGATAGGGACAAACTTTGCTGATAGTTTCGTGAGAATTTATGTTAAATCTGACTAGCAGGTATATCTAAGATTACAGACACGCGTTGCTGTAATACATGGGCCACTATGATAACGCCAACTGTGTTCTTTAGTTTTAAAGTTAAATGTAATCTTCAATCCAGTTGGTTCTCTAAAAACGTATTCTTACATTTGCTAGTAAGAGACTTGACGTGAATTTGTGTTCAAAAATCTGTAATTCTACTAAACCAGAGAAATCACTTAAATTGCAAGATGTTAAATGAATCTTTTTCTTTCAGCCAAGTGTTATTCTTCAAAGAAATTATTTTGAATTAATTGTAAGCAGTTTGCTGCTTAACTGATTAGTTACTTTTTGAATGAATTAGGACAGATAGCGTTTCATAATTTTAAGCACTAGAGGTAGTTTTTAGACAGTAAAATTTGTTCAAAGTGCCAGTTACTGTTATTTGGTATTTTCCTCTTTTAATCGCCTCCTGTTGCGTACAACTAAATCCTGATTTAGGGGCCCCAATTTTCTACCAAGCACTTGAATTAAGTACCATTATTTTTTTGGATAATGGAATACAACTACTGAAATTTTAAGATGTTCAAATGCAATGATTAAGTTGTGTAGCAGTTTAATTCACAATTAATTTTGTATTATAACAAGTTTGAATGTACAAGTTGACTTGCTGAAAGATTATATGATTCATTTAAATAACATTTCCTTAAATTGGACCCTTCCAGAAGTGCAGATGTCTCTAGTAGCACAAGGGGATGCCAATAAATATCCAATTGCAGGAAAATTCAATGTCTTGCCTAGAAGATAGTTTGGATACATATTATTGGAAGTCATTGACACATGTTTTTGTTGATAAAAAATTCCTTTTGAGAGAAGCATTTGACAACTATTCTCAAGTTCCAAAGAGGTTGCATTTATAATCCAAGATTGTTTAAAAATGCGCTTTTATTTTGTCTGATGCACAATGATTTTGACTGACCTATTGGTCTTTGTGTCTTAGCAGTCCGTGTTCTAAGCAATATTTTTTTGGCTGCTGTTAAGTGTAGTGTTCCTCCGCATATTTGTGTACTCATTTTTCTTTTTGGAAAGTCTACTAGGTAGTGAAATAGTAAAAAGTAGTAGAATTTGGAATGTGGTAAAAAGAAAAATTACCTCGGCGTAGTAAATTGTCAGATGGAAAAATTCTCTGAAAATTACAAGTAATGTTACATATGTATATAGGATATGAAAATTTTTAAAAATTTATTTGCTCCCTTAATCTGTAATTTGCCTCGGTTTGTGGGAAGTATTTCTGTAAAGCGGGATGTAATTTTAAGATAGGACACAAAATAAAGAAAATTTTAAAAAGTTTTGCTAATTACAGTAAAAATAGTTCATATTTTCTTCTCATTCAGTTTGAGTTGAAATTCATAGTTCTTTAATGATGGAAGGTTCTTTTGAGCAATTTAAATGATATGAATTTTTTCATAAATTTTTCATTTCAAAAATTTTTAAGCTAAAATGATCAGTAAATAAAGGATTGAAAACTTTTCAAAATTTAAATTCAGTTTACTACTTGAATTTTTAAACAACCTCAAGTGGCTACTTCTCTGTAAAATTCTACATTCTTGTCTTATAATGATTTTCTCTGGATATATCCAATCACATAACCTTCAAAGAACAAACTTATCCTTCGTCATATCTAGGTCATTTAAAAGTCCTTGTCCAGAGTTTAATAATAGTAATTTATTCAAATTGTTGCATCATTTAACTATACCTTGCAAATGTAAAATATAAGCAGTGAAGAACCTAGTGAATCAAAGCAAATATTGAGAAACCCTTGCACATGAACTTGAGGGCCAACAGTGTCAGGGTCCTTGGGTCAGTGCAAGCTCAATTGCCTCACATAACTTTCAAGATCGGTCTGACACATTCCATTATCCGCAATAAATCATTCAAAGAATGATCATCCAGAGGAGGTGTTGATGCCAGGCATTAAAATTATGAGTATTGAGAAAATTAACTAAAGGTCACAATGGAGTCAAACAACTAACAACAATTGATATTATGTGTAAAATGTTTTTGTTTCACATTTTTTAGCTGTATTCTTAATAATACAATAACCTTTGAAAAAAGTGCACATTTCAGATGAAAAGTGTACAAAAGAATACATTCCTGTGATAGTGTTTCTGTTAACTCAATTTTATACATGAATGTTATTTGGCTATAGTGCTTGGAAATATTTTGCTTACATGCAACTTTCATGAATGAAATAAAGAAATCCATTTTTGCCATCACTGTGTAGATGAAAATTTTTTTCTGCCTCACACATCATAGAAATAGGTGTTATAACCTCACTGTTTGCAGCATATTGAAATTGAAGGAAGCATTATAATAAATGTATCAATTTTTTGTGGGCACAAAAGATCTAGAAGGGTAAATTGAAAGTGCATCCTGCATCACAGATACAGTTATTACATGCTTGTTACCTGAACATGATTATTCAGAAAGAAATGCTATTCGATAATATTGTCTACCAATTAGAATTTCTACGTGCTCTGTAAAACTGTTCAATCGTCCATTGCTGTTAGTTTTGATGGATTCTCCACAAAAATCTTTAATTATTACTGTAATGTCACAAGTCGTTGAAGGAACGTGTAATGCCTGCTAAAAAGTAGATTTTGCTTTAAATGTAAATTTTCATTTATTCATTTGTATACTAAGTGCAATTGGAAAGTGTCATTTGAAAATGTTATTTCTGATCTTGAAAAACCAAAATTGGCAAAGAAAATATTAGTAAAAGGTTCTTGGTTGCAAGTCAATGTTTCTATTTTCATAACTTATGAATATCATTTAAGATAGAAAAAAATACATTTGAAGCAGTTTGTTTCCAATAGATTATGCAAAACCATCATTTTTTTTAAATATGAAATGAACATACCTACTAATTCATGCTTGGTATTGTAATACCCATTTCAGTAGTCAAACAAATTATTGAGAGAACAATAAAAAAGGGGTTTTACTTTGATGCGGTAATCAAGGTTTCATAAAGCATGTAAATATAAGTTTGAAAAATGTTGAACCTAGTGATGATGTTGAAAACACTTGTATTAGTGTGCACTTACATTGAAATACAAGGTTAAGAATTTGCAGTCTCAAGGAATTAATTCTGAAAACAAAATATAGATTTAAAAATTGTGCATTTATAATTATGAGGTTGACATTTGACATCTTTTATTCCTATGGATCAAGTATGCATATAAGCAATCTTGGGAAACGTGAAATAGCCTAGATACGGATTTTCTCGTGGAAGTGAATCAAGTGGCTTTGATTGAAATGTTTGTCAAGTAAAATGATTGACATTTAATTGCAAATTATGATTCTTTTAATATTAAATATCTTGAAAACTTCTTTTATATTTTATGAATTAATATTAAACTAGCCAAAATTTTTGGAAAAGGTAGGTGTACTTATCACCAAATAACTATTACATTGTATTGGAATTCATCTTTAATGGATGCAGTTGCTGGTGGGATATATAGCATAATTGACATAATTGTTCTCTTTGTGCTCTTGATACTCAAAAATTTGAGTATTTTATTCACTAAACTAAGGACAGTAATAAAATTATTCTCAATTAGCTTTAAGACTCCTGCTGCAATTTCAGAGAAGTACTGAATTAAACTAATTACATTTTGATTCCTTGTAATGAATAATGTTCAATTTGAAGACATTTATTTAAATGGAAAAATCTTGATTATCATAGGGTTTGTATTTGTTTTTCTTGGGTGGGGATTTTTCTGACTCCTAGGGTGTGCTTGGCTGAGAGTTTTCCCGACTCCTAGGGTGTGCTTGGCTGAGAGTTTTCCCCAACTCCTAGGGTGTGCTTGGCTGAGAGTTTTCCCGACTCCTAGGGTGTGCTTGGCTGAGGGTTTTCCCGAC
>JACJUY010000705.1:111263-133605 GCA_014220935.1 Platorchestia sp. MABIK
CTGAGGGTTTTCCCGACTCCTAGGGTGTGCTTGGCTGAGGGTTTTCCCGACTCCTAGGGTGTGCTTGGCTGAGGGTTTTCCCGACTCCTAGGGTGTGCTTGGCTGAGGGTTTTCCCGACTCCTAGGGTGGAGTTTTCAAAATTTGAAAAAATTAAACGACTCTTAACAAATTTAGTCAGAGCAAAAGTGTTTGAAAGACTCTAATTATGTTTAATTTTTGCAGGCTTTGTGATTGTCCAGCTTGCTGCTCAGAATATAGACTACCTTTTGCTACAATGGCGTCTGTCGACTCAGATTTCACCCGCCTAATTGAAGCTGTGATGTCCAACGACTCCAGCAAAGTGACGGTAAGTAAATTCATAAAGATTATTCTCACCATCACTTCAGGGGCCTGAAAATGCTCTTCGTAGTTTTGATTTAGTTCCTGAGCTATTTGAGCGATCTTCAGCATTGTTGAACAACATTCTTTGTTTCAATTCAAAGTTTATATGATAAAGGTCAACTTGTCTATTTTTTATTTTTTATAAATGTAAAGATGTTTTAAACTCGTACAGCATGATGCATTTAAGTTTGTTTAAATTATTATACTGGATCTATCAACATGAGAACAGATACTAAATTATTCAGAGTGCAGGTTGTGCACCATCTTTTTGGCTTGTTTCTCATGTACTTTTAGGTTACAAGGGATTGTTTTTCCTTGCCTTGTAGATTCTTACATATTTTTGTGTGAATATTTGGTGATAGCCTGAATTTGCATCTGGGTATTCATCTCAATTTGTCACATCTTTTATTTCATATTAAAATGTCTTGAGTTGAGCCGCTGCGTGGGGAACAAAAATAGAAATGTTTAGTATGCCCTTGGATTTACAGAAATTCATCCATCCAGAAAAACTGAGATACGATGTAGGTTTTCCCACATACTATACCTGCACTGAACATGCTAGATTAATCTCTCAAAAAGTTGAATTCATTCCTAAATTCGCAGGAAGCTCTGGATCTGTGCGAGAGGAAGGATCTTTCTATAACTCCCATGCTGTCCAAGTTGGATGAGGCTGGCTTCTCGCCCATCCATCATGCGGTGTGTCAGGGGAATTCGGATGTTCTCAACCGGCTGCTCGCACATGCAGGTAACTGTACTAGTAAGCCTTAGGCTATGTTTTTGTGTTAGCTTTTGTTGCAGTTCCGGTGTGGAAGATTTCTAAAATTCTCATTTGTAGTTTTCTGCTTAATGTTTGGATGATTATTACTAATTTAGGATGTTTATTGCTAATTTGTTATGTATTTGTACTCAACTTGTTATTCTTCAAACAACAATGAGTCCTAACTTGGACGGTGTTATCACGAGTCAAACTTGAGATTGTTATATCAGTATTATTGTAATGTTTGTTTACCGAATAGCATTTTCTTCTGTTCAGCTTTATTTTGAATGCTTACTTCTGGAATTTACCAGATAGGCAACTAATATGTAATTTTTTTGATGTAAATCAAACTTAAAAGATAGCTAGTGTCTACATGTTTACAGAGACTTGAAGCCCGTACAGCGCTTTGCATGCTCAGCAGTCTGCATTTGTTGCTTCAAGCCTCCACATAGTGATGCCCTAACGAACTTATCTTGCGTAACGTGGAACTAATCATTTAACATTTATTCAATTGATTTGTTCCATCGTTAGAATTTCTTTTCATTGGCATGCTATTATTATACCATGAGGAACTGGCACTCATGGGAGGATGCAAGGTTAGGTCGGCCTCCTTTTTGTTGAAAGAATAGGATTTTTCTGTTCAGCTACAGAACACGTTTCAGTTCAATGGTGTTTTTTCCACTACTAACTACTTCATCTTAGTCTAGTTTCATGGGCTCGGTTTTCCAATTTCGTGTCTTATGCACATAAATTTTTCTTGCGAGAACATACTTTCCGTGAGATTCTCAGTTTTTTTAACTTCATGTTGAATAAGATCTCTCCTTTCTTTCAACTCATTCGTTTCGGCTAGTAAGGCTCAAACTAATTTGTCTAATGTCACTTTTCTGTTGCAGATAAGGAGTGCGTAAATGCTCTCAGTGATGAACAATCAACTCCCATCTTGCTGCTTTTGGCCTTTAACCATTCGTCATCAGCTGAGGTTAGTTTCGCATTTTGACTAGATTTTCCTGGGGTAGTTTGAGTTGTGTATAGAAAAGCTCTCGGTTGTTAGGTATTACCTGATTCTATATTACCCGCTCTGAGGAAACGTGAAAGTTATTTTTGGCTTCTAATACTGCAAGAAATTCAACAGAATCCGTTTCAAATGGACTTCATTGTTGATTTGAACAGACATCGAAATGTGACAACCCTTCCACATTTTTTGAGCTACTATTGAGCAACGAGACTAGAATATTCTTTGTTGGCTGGGGTTTTACTAAAAAAGTCACTTTTTTCAAATTGTAATGTCACCAAAGTGTGAGAGCAAATTGAAATGTGAACATAATGTAGGTATACTTCATTTTATCAGGTTGATTCAACCAAATTATGACTTTTCATCATAAAATGATAGATTTATTTATATTAAGTATAAATTAACGTGGTATCGGTCGACAATTTTTACGTTGAATGCAAAGAAAGCTCTATAGTTCCTATGGTAGCCTATCGTTCATAAAGAGAAGAACAGAGACAAATTGAGTGAATTTCTATGTCCAAAAATTAGTTGAAACACACCAGACAGCTACAATAATTTTAAGTGCAACTCTGAGTGCATAGAACAGGTAACAAGACTTTATATAGTTAGGTTTATTCATCCTTTGCTATGAGAACTCGTGTCTCTATGGGGAAACGATTGTTACCTCATTTATGTAGGCCTCCAGAGCTTCTACAGATATTTCGTACGGATTTAAGTTATCATCCCTTCATCGTCTTTCCTTTCCTCGTCGTTACCAACTTGCCGAATCTATGCGCAGGATATCCTGTGTGGGAACACATCTTTTGAATACGTTCACATTTTTTGTTCATACGAAACCGTCGCCTCTCTTCGCTTCTCTTGAGATGGCTTTTGTTGTGGCTTGGGGCACCTAAACTAATGCTTTTTTAAATAAGCATAAGCATCTGAATTGATCCAAAGCATCCAAATGAGCGTAAAATTTGTCAGTAATATGTGCTTTGTAAGCTGAGTAAGCTACTTAATGTATTTTATAGAAAATAAAGTCAAGAGAAACTTAGATGATGATTTACTTGGATCATAACTGGTAGTGGGTGAAGCGAACTACGTAGTGAAAGTCGAGAAAAGGTACAATATGACGAAACTTTTTTGGTGAATCTGCTATACTTACTAGTTTATTCTTCCTTTGAATTATTCACGCTGGTGTGTAGGGTTCGAAAATAACTTGCTTTCACTGTTTTTTAATTTTTTTTTCATAAATTCAATCGTAGATATGTATCCGGCTAGATTTAAGCTTGAATATCTATTGGACGTTTGTTTCAGGTTTTCCCGTAATGTTAATTCTATGTTCAAAGAACAGATGACTTGACGTGATGTGGGGTATTCGGCTTTACTTTGATACGGTTGATTTCGTGCAAGAATCCAAAGCATTTCGCAGGTGGTTTATTTATGTTAAGGGTTGATTTCATCCATCAATCCTATTATATTTATTCGCCTAAAAATTCCGCGACTCTGATTTCTCCATCGCTAATCGGTGGGGTTTTCTGAATCTGTTTACATTACATACTCGAATGTTCTGCCTAAGTGCACCCCTCAGGGGGAGACAACTATTGTATCTATGGGAATTAGCGCTCCCAGGGGGACTATGTGAGGGCCCGAGCTAATGGTTAGGTAGGCTTTCTTTTTGTTAAAATAACATAGGTTTTTGTTTTGTTACGGACCAACTTTTTTTCGGTTCACTGCTGTCCTGTTTTTTCAACACCTACTTTCTTCTTCAACTTTGATCTTGTTTCATGAACTTCTTTCTCATCTTACTGTTTCTATGCCCTTTCTGCATAGATTTCACGTTCCCTTATCTCCATGCTAAATGGTGCCTTCTTCCTTCCTCTCTTTGGATCTCATTTGTTGAGGATAGGGAGGCTTAAACTAAATAATAATCTAATCTAATCCAATCTCTGCCAAAGTGCAGATAGGTAAGAAGAGCACTGTTTTCCCTCAAATTACAGTATAGATAATAACACTTTTCGGTTCACAGGGCATGCTGGTTAGTCTGCTCCAGGCACAAGCAGACCCTAACTTGACCCTGACCCCTCGTGCTGGGTACTGGTGTAGCGGCGACGATACTCTTCACACTAACATGCCTCTGGTGTACGGTATGTAAACTCCCTATGTTGTCTCTTACCATAGGGACGTACGATGTTCTTGGACATGAGTAATTTTCACTTTGAATTTGCTTATCGTTCGGGTGTCGTTTGTTTAAGAATATGCGGGTTTTGGATAGTTGCATGCAATAGCTTCTTGGTTTGATGGCGTTTCTTCTATTTGTCAAATATGTTCTTTAAGTTCGCATTGGTAGGGACTTTCGTTATTGGAAACGTCCCGTTTTCACGACGATATCATGGCATATGAAAGACAGCGAATTGCGTTAGTTTTCTACGTGCGCACTTGAAATCGATAGAATAGTCTGGAGGACAATTATTTTTCATTTCACGGCATTCATACAAAAAAACGTTATTATTGCTAATATATTAATGCTAATTCAATAGTTTATGACCTTGTATGGTCATAAATTAGCCTTTTAGGCGAAAATGATATCTTCTACAATTTTGTAAAAATTTTAACTTTTTTAATACATTTTGTGTATTAATTTACATGCATTGTCTTGCCATCGCTTGGAAGAGCTAAAGATGAGTTACCCAAGTCACCATCATTTTGGGCGCCTGGGACAAGTGTAGATGATCTCTTACCTCTTACGATTATTGAGATTAAGTATCCTTTTAGTCCATTAAGAAAAAGCCAGTATACTCATTTACACTGAACAGTGCAGCCAATGGTTGAAATGTTCAATGGAAGAGATGAGCTGTAAGTTTCTCGAACCCTGGAACTCTCGCCTTTGCGAAGTGTATGGACTCGATTTTTCTTCTGAATGTCGTATTCTCTCCCGTTGTGTCTCGGTCTAGATTGTTACTCGGGTGGAGTGAATTAGTAAATTTTGCAGCGGAACTTCGTTTTCGTTATGCGATTAAAATTACGCATGCCATAATATTTTGGACAAAAAAGGGTGGATCTTTTTTAGATAAGCCCTGCCACTAATAAAGCCTTTCCACTAATGCAACACATAAGTTCATCTACTTTTAACTTTCGAAATAATGCACCTATCGACTTCAAATTACCCTCAAACGAAAGATTGAAACATTCCTTCGTTCGAGTTTCGAAAGTTACAAGTGCGTAAACTTATGCGTTGCATTAGTGGCTAGGCTTATCTGGAAAAGATCCAAAAGGCTTTAGTTCATAACAAGCACCACTAATTTTTTAACCGATAAAAAACAGCTTCCATGGTGACGACCGAAAATAAGACGAATAGTTGAAGTCAAGGGTTTCATTGGGCTTGCCCCATACTTCTCCCTCTTTTCAAGGTAGAAATCGAATGAAAATAAAGCTATCGATAGATGCTTTTTTAATAGAAGCGAATGTGCTGTAGGAGGGACAAAACTATCATGTTCTTACGTGTCATAAATTTTGTATGAAATTAGTGTTGAAAGCGTCATTTACTCGGTGTATTTTGTGCAAATGTCTTTCTGAAATACCATTGTCATATGCTGAAGATTTCTCCATAGAAATACGAAGTTATTTTCTAATGGAAGTATCCTTCATTTTCAGCGTGTACTAGATCAGAAATTTCTGTTTTTATGGATGCGTATCTCTAGGATATGGCTTTTGTTGAAAGAAACCAGTAGACATAACATTTCTGGTTTTAATTTACAACTACTGGATACGTGGAAACAATTATTTTTTGGGTTCCATAGTTAGTGGCTGCCTATCTGACAAAGAATGTGAAAGATTTCATTAGCTGATCCTGTAAATTCTATGTCTTACCAAAGTTTCATTCTCACAGCGCTCGCGACCAAAAGATGGCGGATGGCAGAAATTTTGCTGGTAGGAGGAGCAAACCCTCTACACACTAACTGCTTCTGCAAGGCTATTGATTTCACATTGGTAAGTAGCCATCGTCAGTGAGGCTTTTGAAATATATTGAGAAGCGAACATTTGTCATAGTTGGAGATGGCGCTATAAGAGATCTTTCACCATGTCAAATGACGGGGCGGTAAGTACGCACTAAGGAATACGTCAGAGTAGTATACATTGGTTTGTTGAGATAGGAAAAATTCTGTTTTTAAAAATAAATTGACTGTGGCTAACATGGCATGACCACGTTGTTCAAACTGTATGGTGGTGACTGACGCGAGTACTGTTCACAGGAACACCCTCGCCTCTTGCAGCGCCTCCTCGACCTAGGATGCTGCCACAGTGACCTTTTGAGCGTCGTTTTCTCCAGCGACTTCGTGGGCAAATGTGAACGAACAGTGTACAGTCTCTGCTGTTATATTCTGCCGTATTACAAGTATGTGGTGTCTTCAACTTGAAAACTTTCGTAGAAATTGTTTAGATTTATTTTGTACGGAGGGGTCGCTAAAGATTTTTCTAAAAACTTGTTCCTGGTTTCTTATGTTAAGGTGTACTTATTTCCCGTTTGTTTTTTAAGGCTTATTTTATTTTGGTCTTTTTATTTTCGTCTTTTTGCTCTATTTTTTCAGATTTTTTATTTCTTTTTACTGTTTCCTGGTTTTCGGTCTTTTTTACGTTTCACTTTTTTTTCACTTTTTTGTTTTTGACTACTTTATTATT
Source organism: Platorchestia sp. MABIK (assembly GCA_014220935.1). Lineage (NCBI taxonomy): Eukaryota > Metazoa > Arthropoda > Malacostraca > Amphipoda > Talitridae > Platorchestia > Platorchestia sp. MABIK. The sequence continues at coordinate 118,077 of JACJUY010000705.1, forward strand.
TGACATTTCATTTTTTGCTTCTGAGTTGCCAATTTTTCATGTTTTTTTCTTACAATTTCGAATTTTTAAATTCTATTTGAGTACCGCATTGAAGAAGTGATTTTTTTTACCTAGGATGAATTTATAACAAAGGACACGTCAATTAATTGAAATAAAGAAAAGGATAATTTATTTTTGCATTGAAAGATTCAGAATTGAATTTGCTCATTCTGATTTTTTTATGCCATGCAAATCTCACATCTGTGGTCCACGAAGTTATACAATTTTTGTAGTGTATTCGGTACCATTCTAGCACGAGTTGTGGACCGTTTACTTGACCACCATGATGGCAAAACCAGGCGGTTATGGCGTCGGTTGGCTTAATATCGTGAAGCAATAGTAAGCCGCTCTATATATTATCGCATATTGTATTTTTTCAGCTATTTCCCGGTCATTGATTTTACTGTGATACGCGACGCCGCCACAACTGGGTACTTCGAAGTTATCATTCTGCTGTTGACGTGGCTGCGGCCTGGCATCTATTTGAACAACCCCGGCTTCATAGCTAAAACACTCAGCAAGATCTCGGTGGTTCTCACTTTAGAGAATTACAGAAGGTGAGTTAATGCGAGTGGCAGTAGGTATTTGGCTTGTGTCTGAAGTGTTGTCCAGCGTCTTGGATTTGAAATTTTAAGCTAGAGAGATCACCCCTGCTCTATTCTAGATCTTCATTTTCTTGCTAGCCACTATGCGGCCACATGCTATCTTTACCTCTGCTATTTTTATTGAAGTGTTTAGTCGTACAATTTTTACAACCACTTGTAAATCGGGCACTGACATCTAGTTGACAGTGCAGAATGAGGAAGGAACTACCACATCGCAGTAAACGTCTAACAGACAAAGGGACAGTACAAATACTAAATTTAGTTTTTAGATCATTGTGTTTTTTTATTAGGCTCTGAAGACTTGGAAACTATTCAGATAGCATTACTAGATTTTTTAAGCCAGTGTATCAGTTGATCAATATTATTTATAAAGAACGCTTATATCTATCTAATGAGACCTTGAAGGGAATTGGTAAGAAATTAAATTAAGCTGTGAAATTTGTTTACTCTTTCAAAGTGTTCACTTACTGTCGCACTTCCCGATAAAAGTAATTCAATCCTGGAACATTTTTATTGCAGGTTCCTTAAGGCGTACTTTTATTTCTTGGAAGTAAACGACTATGGAGGAGCTTCCTACTTGTATCTCCTGTATACCGCCCGCAAGTGAGTATTACAGCATTTTTTTGACCGTTTTTAATGAAGGAACTTTTATAACAGAAAACGACTAGAACTTCTGAGAAATGTTATTTTAGCGTCGGGTGTGTTAAGTTTCAGGGAACGGTTCCTCGTGATTTGGTAAAAATCGTCAAATGTTTCAAAACTTCTGTATTAGCTGCTATGGGAAGTGTAAGATGTCAGGCAAGTCCTGCGAAGGAATGAGGTTCGTGCGTTAGCCCGCAACGGGAATTTTAATCAAGGAGGGCCAAAACTGACTGTTGCCATGGCAACATAGCAAGTCAGCTGATACGTCAGTGCGCGACGTTGCCATGTAAGGTCCTGTGTTTCTCTACTACTGTAGGAAAAATTCCATGGGCCCTGGCTGGCCCTACAAATAAATTGCAAGAAGAATTGAGGATGTCCTACAAATAACAAAAATGAAATGAGAATGTCTTTTTTCATTTCGTCTCTTTTGAAAATACCAATTTGGGGGTTTCAAAATTCTTTTTAGTTAGTTTTTGAGCCACGATGATATGGGTGTCATTGGATTTAGAAAGACTCTTGACAATAAGATGGTGTTTCAAGCGTTTCGAATTTCGTTTCGATCAAAACTTGTGACGTCACAAGTACGAAATTTTACAAAAAACTGAATGTTTTAGAAAAAATTCCATTTATCTCGTTTTCTGAGGATTTTAAAAGTTTTTCCATTAACAAATGATTTTTTTGCGTTTTCTATACGTGCCAAATTCAACTGTTCTAGGTTCAATGATAAAAATATTTTGAACAAGAGTTGCTCTTCCCTTTATAGGGCAGCTGTCAATCTTGTATCTTTGGGAGGGTGAATCAGCCACAGAAAGGGATACTTTTAAATGCGGTTTTGTTGAGCTTTATTTTAAGCTAGTCGTATTTGTGCTTCTTTTGAATCACCTCTAACTAATGATCATGCAACATTGTTTGGCGGTTGATATTCTTGCATTGAAGCGAGGTACGCGAAAAGTTTTAAGTAGAAGAGCTTTGCTGCTATATGTACGATGGTGCTTGGCAAAGTAGGGACAGAAGAATTATCGCATGTTCAGAATATTTAAATCTAAGCTAGAGTTCAATCTACGTTCGTCGCAGCGTGGAATTGAATGACTTTCTTGATTTTAAGCTGAATTACTTCATAATACGTGGATGAGTTATCATTTGGAAACGTTAAATTTTTTAGGTAAAATTTTGAACATCTTCAGAGATGTGCTTTCACATGTGCAGATGATGTGCTCGAAAGATATTTTGGCCTCTTTTGGCATTTTCTGAGCATGTTATTCTGACTATTTTGAACATGGTAAGCTGGGAAAGAATTTCATATTTGATAGATTTTTCGCTTTATGAAGCGACCTGCTAGAGGAATGCTTTGTTTGTGTATCACTCGTGATTTTGATGCGTCATACATGATGCGTAATTTTTTGCTCAATTACGTCATGGTTGATCTTAAATGGCTGGCGGTGGAGGACATTGATTCAATTCGAATGTCCTTGTTCCCACTTCATCAGCTAGCGCTTTGAACATTCTCGGCATCAAAAATTGCTAATCCGGGAAAGGTTGTTGTATGTAGATATTCACACGTTGGTAGATATTGACACGTTGGCAGTAATAATTACCAACGCAGATAGTGTGATTTATTACAGCTTAAATATATAAGCAAAGCCTACACGGTATGAATTACATTGCAACATTCAGGGCACGGACTGCTCACCGTCGCCATGGATGAAGAGCGGCAAGTCTGCACCACTCTTGCCACACTTAGGTGGGCTTCTGCTGTTCTGTGCGTTGTTCAGCAGCAATTGTCTGTGCAGTATTTACCGTGCATCCAGACTTTTTATGCATGCACTTTTTTAACACTTTGACTGCAACGTGCGCCACCGGTGGTACACGGAGGAAATTTTCATAATGCTGCTGACCGATCAGTAGTCGCAAACTCAACTTTCATAAATATTTAATTAAAGCTAAAACTATAATTGACTTTAAATTTGAGTTTGGTGTTGAAGTTTATATTTAGTTTCCGCAGTCAAAGTGTTGAACCCGTTATGTGTCGCATTTTATATTCGCTTGCTTGATTTCTATTAACATTGTTTTAAAACTAATCCTAACCCCTAATATATCGCGAGCTGTGTGGTTCTTTCTGAATTGGTTACTGGGCCTGTTCTGAAATTCTTGCACAAAAGTTCAATTTTTACACAGTCCATTTTCCACGTGCTTCCCTTTTTTAAAAAAGTTTCTCACATGCTTGCCTGCGATGAAAGACTGTTTCTTCCTCTCAATGTGCAGTTAATTTGAGTTATAGAAGATTAGAGCAAAAAATACTGCAGATTCTATTTTTGAACTTGAAATTTATTTCAAGTTGTCACTTGGCTTATGCGCTTCAAAAGTTACTGAAAATGCACTGCTATTTTGAAACGATGGAAATAGGCGACTACGGTAGCTTAATACTTTGAAACAAAGTTCTCGCTTTCTATCCCCTCAGGGAGGACACAGCTGTTGTATCTACGGGAATTATCACTCCCAGGGGGAAAATGATGTCCCGAATTGAGTTAGGCAGGCCTTCTTTTTCTTGGACTGATGAATTTATTTTGCTAAGGACATTTTTTTCTCGGTTCATTGCGGTCCTGTTTTTCAGCACCACGACTTTTTCTCCAACTTTCATCTTCTTATCTAATCTTCCTTCACAACTCCATGCCGTTAAAGGGCAGGAGATTGTGCACGGGAGCGCACTTTGTGCATAGATTCCGCTTACCCGTAACGCCATCATAAATGGTGCTTTCATTCTTCCTCTTTGGAACGCCTTTGTTGCGGTTAAAGAGGCTTAAGCTCACATCTAATCTTTTTTTAATTTTTTCAGCGTCAATTGTCCTACTTGGTGGCTTCGTTTAAATTACTAATTTTATTTTCCACGCTGTACTCTACCCAAAATTTATTCTTTGTACTCGTGGCCACCTTTTAGTTGGACAAGGTACCAAATTCTTTACAGCGACGAGTGAAGTATTCTACTTACCGGTATGTAAAGCGAGGCTATTTTTGCCCAGTGCAGTCCTCGTCGCTTTTCGTACATATACTTCAAATGCTGCGGTATGTTTTTCATGCTCTGTTCTGAGTTTTGTTTTTCATGCTCTGTTCTGAGTTGTTTTTCATGCTCTGTTCTGAGTTGTTTTTCATGCTCTGTTCTGAGTTGTTTTTCATGCTCTCTTCTGAGTTAGGTTTTTCGTGCTCTGTTCTGAGTTTTGTTTTCATCATGCTCTGTTCTGAGTTTTGTTTTCATCATGCTCTGTTCTGAGTTTTGTTTTCATCATGCTCTGTTCTGAGTTTTGTTTTCATCATGCTCTGTTCTGAGTTATGTTTTCATCATGCTCTGTTCTGAGTTTTGTTTTCATCATGCTCTGTTCTGAGTTATGTTTTCATCATGCTTTGTTCTGAGTTTTGTTTTCATCATGCTCTGTTCTGAGTTATGTTTTCATCATGCTTTGTTCTGAGTTATGTTTTTCATCATGCTCTGTTCTGAGTTATGTTTTCATCATGCTCTGTTCTGAGTTATGTTTTCATCATGCTCTGTTCTGAGTTATGTTTTCATCATGCTTTGTTCTGAGTTTTGTTTTCATCATGCTTTGTTCTGAGTTTTGTTTTCATCATGCTTTGTTCTGAGTTTTGTTTTCATCATGCTTTGTTCTGAGTTATGTTTTTCATCATGCTCTGTTCATGACAAGGTGTCTTTATTTCATTCATAAGGTCGTGCTAAACGCGTTCTCCGTGTATTGGGCCATGTGTGAACCATTCCGTAAATTGTTCGTTCGCGTACCTGTATAAATGATAGTTAATATTTCGCGATCTTTCAAAGAAATAACTTATACGTGGTGAAATGTTGTCTTGCGCTTTTATTTTCATATTTCTGAGGAAGGATAAATGTGTATTCGAGCAACCGTTAACTCACACTCCAACGCATCTAAACGTAATCTGTGGCGTTTTTCCGTGATTTTTGACTGCTTGAACCAATTAAACTCCAAAGTTGTTTACCATGCTCCTCATCACAACTGTCTAAAGTTGCGCCTAATTTACCAACAATTGTAACAATTGGTACACCAATCGTCATATCATATGCACTTTTGATCTCTCCTCGACAACAGTCAAGTTTTTGCTGCAGCCGAAACAATTACGGTCATGGTGTACTTCTCTTGTTAGCACTAAGAGTTCACACATGTATACCATAACAGAATTTAAATTTTAGAGACAGGGTAGCCATACCCGTTTTTCTTGTTTTTGTCATAACCTGTTAAGTTCTACTTGAACTTTCAAAACTTTTCTCTTGATCTTGCAGTTTCCATGCGGAGTTTAGGAACACGCCTTGCGTCTCAATTTCGTACCTGATGGCGCCTTCCAAGATTCTCTTGCCTCGTTGTTCCTAGAGGAGCTTGAGCTTACTTTCTTATTCCACTGCTTCTCGATGTATCGAGATATATTGCATCTCGATGTATCGAGATATATTGCATCTCGATGTATCGAGATATATTGCATCTCGATATATCGTGAACAAAATCAGCACATTCGCTGTGATTGCCGTTGAAAACCTTTCATTTTACCATAGATGATCACGCTCAGAATACGTCTTTTCAATCGCGTTTGCTCTAGGAAGCTTTGCGTTCCTTTTCGATTTAAAATGCATGTGCGTATAGATACAATGCTCTTTCCTTGTGCCTCTGAGAGTTTCTTCAAGTTTTTCTCTACTCGTTAAAGACTTTTTTGCAAGTATTGCTTAACACCTCTCGATACCTAACACAGCCCCTGTTTTGGATTTAGCTTTAGTAATTAATCAGTTATTGAGAGTGGCTATGATGCTCAAACATCTTCTGGGATTTTTTTTGCATGCGAGTTGCTTCTCTGCTTTTCTGGTCGATTAATTAAGGTATAAATCAGATGCCTCGATAATTTTTACGTTATCATTTACTGAAAATCTAAGAGTACCAGTGTGATGACCTTCAAGGCGTCAACTATAATTGTATTCACTGGACCTGTAATGGGTGACTGACTGCTTGTATTCACGCTTGTCTCTTTGCGTTACCTTCCTAGCTGTAGGCATTTTTTATGCTTAAGGGTTTGGTTTGATTCAAAACGTTAGTAATAGTTACTAGTTTTTCAGGCGACGCTTGTATGTTAAATGAATATACTTTATTTGAATTATTTTTTTTTCGAATGCCAATTCGTAACTCAAATGCTGTATTTTTTTATTAATTTTACTCGTATACACTTTACAGCACTGCTGATGCACGGCCTTTAACATCCTCTAATTTATTTTCCCCATTTATCGAAATTTTCAGTATCGATTTCCTACATATTTTACTCGAGGAAGCGGCAATTAGAAATCCAGGATTTGCATCCTGGAGTGCTCCTTGCCGGTACATGCGTGGCCGCATGGTTTTCAGCGACAATGAATGGGATGCAAGCGAATCTGAACTACGTTTGTGGACTAATGTTGGCAAGAACGATTACAAATTCACAATGAACAAGTGAGTTGGGGCCGTCAAAATGATCAATCGATTTCCCCATTGTTCAATGTCGATCTTTCGTATCTCATGCGTGTGTTTATACTGAACATATTGGAGATATTCCTTTTTAAAATGGAACTATTGATGTCGATCTTTCTTTTTGATAGTAATTCACATTTTGAATTGGTGCTTAGCGTGAACATAGCATTATGATTAGTGTTGAGCTGCGACTAAGTAATCACTGCTTGTTTCATGTATTTTACGATGTCATGTCTCTGTGAGTAACTCTATTGGGCTGCACCACTTCTTTTTCGAACAGACTGTGTGGTGTTGGCGATCACGAGCTCTACGATTTTTTGAGTGCCGTTGTGCACCACATCAGTTCCCAGGAGTCCATGGCACAAATTTTGCCCATACTGATGCAGTATGGTGAGTTTTTGTATCTGTGTTCAACACGTAGTGCAACCCATTGTTCAACCCTTCGTCTACCGACGGTAACTCCAGTGCCATGATACCTAGTGCTCCAGTTTAGTGCAACTAACCATATTTTTATGAAATTTCACCGTAGGGGAATATTTTAAGATGAACAACCAAATTAGAGCAGTTAATAACACTCAAAGAACAATTTTTTTAACACGAAGCATAAGTTTTTGAGAAGCTTCATTTTCTAGTTTAGAATCCCTGGGGGACTATGTGAGGGCCCGAGCTAAGGGTGAGGTAGGCTTCCTTTTTGTTGAAATAAAATAGGTGTTTGTTCTGTTACGGACCATCTTTTTTCGGTTAACTGCTGTCCTGTTTTTCAGCTCCTACTACTTTCTTCTTCAACTTTTTCTTGTTTCATGAACTACTTTCTTTGCTTACTGTTTCTGTGCACCTTGTGCATAGATCCCGCGCTCCCTCAACTCCATACTAAATGGTGCCTTCCTCCTTCCTCTCTTAGAACATCTTTGTCGTGGTTAAGGGAGGCTAAAACTTTTTTATATAATAATAATAATTCTAGTTAAGAATAAAGAAGCAGGTGCTTGCCCAAGCGGAAAAGTACCTTGTCCGGTAAAATTTCACTGAAATATTAAAGCTCCAACGCTGCGTTGGTCTTTGTTTAACGATCTGGCGTTTGTTAACATTGAGGTGCAGAACTCGCTTGGATAATGAACGAAGCTTTGTAGGTGCTCGTGTGAAGGAATACTAAGATAGTGGAGTTGAATTTCGGCTGAGGGTAGTGTGGGAGACTTCTACTGGGGCGTTATTAGCCAATGTTTGAATAGTAATACAGTCTTGTGCATCTTGTGCAAAAGTTTCAAAACGTAGTTCTTGATGACCTCGACGCTTTTTTTAACGTGTGTAGACGATATATTAGTAACGTAATAAATTCCTCGTTCCTCAGGTGTGAAGTCTTCACCAATGGCAGTTGCGACGTTCATGCTACGTGCTGTGAAAGAAGCCCGCATCCCCGAACATCAGCTGGTTCCAGCAATCCAACAGCTATCCACCAACTGCTGTACCCAAGATTTGGGCTGTTGGTTCACGTGAGTGTCATGAAATTTGTGGCGCCCGTAAAAAAATCATACCCGCTTCTTCGTATGAACTTCACAGTTAAAGTTAAATTTCGGTGTCCATTCACTCTTTTACCGGAGGTCGAATTAGCTTGTTTTTTGTTCAAATTTTTGTATCCCCTCTCTGCGCCATCAGTCTCTGGGCGGCCAGTTTGCTTAGTTTGATATTGCTCTTGCAATAAGAGCATGGCCCAACCCAAAAGTTTCAGCGTTTTTTATTGAAATTCAATAGAAAATATTTCCATTCATGTTCATTTCTGAACATTCTCCACATTAAGTCCATTTCAGTGGGCTAGGTCAAATTCAATAATGCAATCTTGCTGTCATTCCAGAACGTGGACATTCCATTCCAAAAGTTATGAAATTACTTGACCTCATTCTGGCCTTTTTTCCTCAGGGATCACCTCTTCTTACAACTGTGTAGCACAGTGCTGCAGACGTCGTGCCAAAAGGCCAACCTCAAAATTTTAATTACACTCCTTCGCTCTGGAGTCAACATAAAACATGTCTTCAATCAGTAAGTAGAGCAAAAGTAGGCACCAATCTCTTAGGGTTAAAAATTTGTTTGAAACGTTAGGACAAAATGGTAGCGAATACTTTCTTGTGGTATTCTCGGTTCTTTTTTATAGCGTCAGCCGTTCGAAAATTTCCCAAATTTCTATTGTCGGACGTTTTTAATTTAAAAATCTTGTGTTTGTCTTGAGGGAGATCGTCTTACGCTGCTGTGGAGAGCGCAAATTCAGATTTGATTCGAGTGGCTTCTCCGTAACCTCGGCTTATAAAATGCCATTTTTTTGTTTGAGTCTTTTCATTCAATGATTTCCACTACGAGAGGAGTTATTCGTGGCGTGACCCACCTGTGGTCTTGAACTGCATAATCATATACACCTTATCGAAATGGTTTCAATACACCGCAATTCCTGTGAAATTGAAATTTATAGTTGAATATTGAATTTAGACTTGAGCCCATAGGCGTTTAGGTGACCTCAAGTGTATCATGGAAGGAACAGCAGAAAATTTCGAAACCCTGCCATTATCACTCTTGAGCACTACTTCTGATATTGCTCGAAAATGTAAAGTAAGGGAATTACCCTGCAATACTGATAACAGTTCCTGATTCCTTTTTGTATCAGTTCAATAGTGTATTTCATGAGACTAAGCGAACGGTGGACCAACGCTGAACATTCTTTCTTCAACCATTATTTAGCTTATAACAAAACATTTTCGTAGAAATTTCTAATTGCTTTAACTTCCTGGATTTCTGAACATGTTCTGAATAAAAACAGTATGATTTTAATGTATAACTATACATTTAATCGATACTCAGTGAGGACAGATTTGTTCGGAAAATGGTCAATTTTTAGCTTATTTGGCGATTGACATTGTAACGGTCTGTTTCAGATTCTGGATTTTGAACTACCTGAACGAAGATAAAGTTAATATCATTCAGCACTTCGAGCCCCGCCCCATACGGTGCTGGATGCTCGAGCCTGATGTCCTAGAAGCGCCGAGTGTGTTTGAACGACGTAAGTGGCTTTTGACGATTTTGTGCACGTGTTAGTGGGTTTGAACATACGAGGAATGTCTGTAACTAGGGTCAGAAATTAGAAGGCTAAAAAATATTTCGAAAGTATGTGCGGATTGAGTTAAAATTAGCTTGATTAATCTTCCTTGCCTGCTTCCCCTGTAAGTATGGTTGTGAATGATGGAGTACGGTCATGGGTAACTGCTGCTACGTAAACTGGCCAATATTCAGTAAGGGTACCTGCACAGGAGTTACTTTTCATTGCCCTAAGTAAAAAATTGTCAAAAATAGAAAGCACGCATTTCTACAGCTGCCCGCACACGGGCAATTTTTCGTAAGGCGCCAACAAAAAGTTGAGGTGATTGCGACCAGACCAAAATCTCTTGACCATAACTGATGACGACAACTGTTGCAGGCGATAGAGAACCATTATTTCTAATGGGAGCTCGCACACGGACAACTTGTTTCCGCCACCCAGCGCCGAGATGGTCGCAGGTTACCAGATCGGCTTTGTTAACACCAGATTTTTGTAAATGTGACTCGTTTTGGGGCAGTTTGGTGCATAAATAAACAGTTTGGCGTTTTAGCAATTCTAAAATAGCTCGGCGGAACGACCTATTTCACATTTGTAAAATAAATTCATTATCTTAAAGACCTTGTGATTAATTTTATGATTAATATACTACTCATTATACCCAGCATTTCTATGATTAATATACTCCGGAATGGTATGACATATTTAATTTTTTTATATGACTGTCCTCCAGTTTTTGCGTTTCTTCTTAAGATTCCTCCACAGTATCCATGGTGACACTAAACGATACTTGCCGTCGTCCGGAGGCTCGTGTGCGGGTACCGTACGAGTTTATTGGCAAGTTTTCCCGTGTAAATATGGGCCACTTTTTTTAGCGTTATTTATAATATTCGTACCTCTTACATTTAGTTCAGTAGCATTGGCGGCGCTCTATTATGTTTCGAGTTCAGTATAAGGGGTTGGCGGAAGTAGCGACGGATTTTTTTCCTTTGTTGTGTTCACTCGTAAATTTGATTTCTTTGCTTACACTTCATCTATGGAGATCACAGCGTCAGGCAGTGGATTTTCCTATCAGAAGTACTTTCGATCACTTACAATTGCACCTTCTGCGGATATTCTCTTGAACATTTGGTTCTGCGTTATGCCAAAATATTTCAGCATAGTGAATCGACATCGTCGATTGTGTAATGGCGCAACAATGCGTTGTAAACTTTTCGCGGTAGCCGTTCGCTTTCTGGAAAATTTGAAAAATATAAATGTTTCATTAATGTTGATTTTCGTGCTTGTTTTCCTATAGTATAAATTATGCTTTCGTTCGTGCAGGTGGGCCCGCGTCTCTTGTAGAACTCAGCCGGCATGCGGTTAGGTCATCCCTCGGCTTTTGCCGGGTGAGGGAAAAACTTGAACGGTCTGGATTGTGCTTACCGAAAATTGTTATTGACTACATAAGCTACGATGACCCTGTAACATTGGCGTATTATAATGAGCTGGATGATGACTCGGAATTATCAGACATAGATGTGGGATCGGAATTATCAGACATAGATGTGGGATCGGAATTATCAGACATAGATGTGGGATCGGAATTATCNGGAATCATCAGACATAGATGTGGGATCGGAATTATCAGACATAGATGTGGGATCGGAATTATCAGACATAGATGTGGGATCGGAATTATCAGACAAAGATGTGGGATCGGAATTATCAGACAAAGATGTGGGATCGGAATTATCAGACAAAGATGTGGGATCGGAATTATCAGACAAAGATGTGGGATCGGAATTATCAGACATAGATTTGGGATCGGAATTATCAGACAAAGATGTGGGATCGGAATTATCAGACAAAGATGTGGGATCGGAATTATCAGACAAAGATGTGGGATCGGAATTAGAGGTGGATGATATCTTATGAAACCATTTACAATAAAAATAATTGAACTGTCGCTATCGAGTTTTATTTAGTCATGCTAAGGAATTTAGCAACGGATGCTGAGATTCATCCTTCCCGATGGACGTCAAATATTCCTACGGTCTTCGAGTTTTGATCACGAGGAAAGACGGTCGTAAAAGCCCTTGTAAAGGGAAGTGTGGTGTTTTTCTACCTAATACGTGCAAATTCAGAAACTCCAAATGATTGTTCATCAAATGCGTTCAATGCTTCAAAAGTAGTAAAGGGAGAATGAAATGAGTGGTCTTAGCTTTAATTACCGAATTTTCTTTGATTGATTTGATGTTGGATGAGGCGTGTTGGATATTAGAACGGTTATTACAACATTCTGTGAACTCTTCAACGCCCGATTGGACTCAACGGTCCTCTTTCGAAAATAGCCTCAACAAATTGTATTTTTCGGTTAATTAGCTCCCTTATGTTTTCTTTAGAGTTCTTTTTCTTTGGATACCGGCGCGAGTTTAGTGACGGTGGTTGTGGGAACGGCAGTAACAGTGCAAAAAGTTCGACGTTAAAGGGTTATGGATGATGCATCGGGCAGCGGTCAAAGTAACGTTGAAGACTCGAATTGCTCTGATCTGTCAATTGACAACCTGTCTACCGGAAGCGATGCAGATGCACCTCGGGAAGCGCTCGTTCCTGTATCTTATTAACGAATTTATAAGGAGCCGCTTCATGCTGGAGAGCCTTTGATCTTGGCTGCTAAACAGGGAAATGTGATAGTAGACCAGAAGGGTTGTTAAACGAACGGGATATTTTTGACCTGTGTAAACTTTTTACCCACTTATTGACGAAAAGATGGTTGAATTGAAATTTTCTGCCGTTGAAAAACTTGATAAATCCGTCCTGAGTGCTGTGAAGTCAGCGTCGAAAGAAAAAAATGCAAATGGATGAGCAGTTAAACGAGATTGTCGCCTACTTTGAGTTCTTCTCTCTTCTAAATGTATCTGAATATTGTCTAATTCTTAAACAGTAAGTTTGAGGCTCAAATTCTGGGGTTGAAATTAATTCATGTTAACCTAAAATCGCGCTCTTAAAATTTCGATGATGTAAGGATTTTTTAGACCAGATACCGGTAAACTTGTATGAACATATTAGTGTTGACCAAGACCTGGCTGAGTGACGTTACTCAAGAGCGAATTACCGGGCAATGGCGCTTACCCCTCAGTCGGGCGTGCTGGTGGTGGGGTCAGTATCGGTCGTCGCCTTGACACGATGTTCGAAAAATTTTGAATCTTGAGCGGTGACTGACTCCCAGGGAAAAATTCACAAGGGAATTAGAATCTACAGGCCTCATCAAATTCGGTAGCTGATTTCAATGATGTAATTTTCGATTTTCAAATTTAATTGAGGCTCAGACCCTTTCATTCTAAGGGATTTCAATTTAGATTCGTGCGTGGCGGTGGGGAGCAGCGTAGTTTTTTTTAACTGTCTCAATGCGATCTCTGTCACATTTTCCTGGGATTTCCTTGCCTACTCGTGTCACTGCTGACTGCTACCTTGCTTGATCATATATGGGCTAATGCAGTAGCACAGCCAGGGGGGGGGGGCATGGAGTCCTCCCTCCCCGCCCCTCGTCAGCGAAATGTTGAGCTGCGGGCCAGTTTCAGTCGACGTTTTAAGCAAAAGAATGGAAAGATTGCTGATAATTATTGCCTGGAAACGCCGGTTCATAACAAGGGTCGAAAGATTCCATTTGAATTATAGACCAATCTCAACGAGCATATTGAGTAAAACCTCGACACGCGCAATTCACTCCAGAATGGCTAAATTTCTAAATTTTTTGTATTATTTTCTAGGCAGTTTGGCTTTCGGAGGAATTGCTCAACATGCTCGGCGAAAAGGAATATGTTATTTCGGAATTTCTTGACTTCTCGAAGGCTTTTGTTACCATTAATCATGATATACTAGGGAAAAAATTTGAAGCTTCGGAGTTCCGCTCTAATCTACGTACACTGGTTACAGTTCTATCTGAAGCCAGCAGTGTGTTAACGTTTCTGGTTGTTCATCGGGTCTTCGGAAAATCTGTTCTGGGGTTCTACAAGGCTCTATTCTGGGACCTCTACTTTTCCTGCTTTACATTGATATGCGCAATTCTAGCGAGAATCTGAACTTCATTCACTCTGCGGATGACAACCGTTTGCTGTGGGTCTGGAACCTGAACCACCGTGTGAATTAGTAGACAGCCAACTGATAGAGATTATTAGATGATTGGAATGAAATAGATTGTCCTTGAACCAATATTGATAAAATTTCATGTCTGGAATTTGGATAAGTCCATTGTTCGGCAGGTTTGTATTCGTGATGTACCAATAGCACTTTCCAGGGTATGTTAATTCTTGAAGTAGTTCTTGATGACTGACAGCCCTGTCAACCATATCGGAGAGGTTTCTAATAAGATAGGCAGGTCTATTAGCTTAGTAAGCAAACGGTCTCGCATCATGTTGCCTCGTGTTCTGAGGATGTTACATTTCTCTTTGGTGTCTCCACCCTTTGTATACGGCATTGTAGTATTGGGTTGTTCTAGTCGGACTCTGATATCTAACCTCCGACAGTTACGAGATCAAACAATCAAATTTTTGTCACCTGGATGTAGGAATGATGTCAACGAAGTGTATCACATGGCCAGAGTTCTCACCATTGAACGAATTCAAGAGCATTTAGTGCTCCTAACTTTGAGGTACTACAGGGATGATGGAACGAGCTGCATTGCGGGACAGTTCTCTGAGCTGGAAGAGAGTCACTGTCGTTACAGGCGATTTAAGGGTGATCTCAATTTCAATGTTCCCACATTCTCTCGGTGTATGCTCGTAGTCTTCCTTATATCAGGCAGTTGAATATTGGAATATCCTGCCTTGCTGCCTCAAATCTTTAAATAATTTGTACGCATTCTAACGTGGTCTTAAGTCGAGATTTTTCAGTGGTTGAAGATTCACCTTTTCATCACTTGCATCTCCCAGGGAGAAAATGTGAGGTCCTGAGCTGAGAGTAAGGTAGGCCTTTTTTTTTGTTGAAATGAAATGTGTTTTGCTGGAACTTTTCAACTTTCTATGTCATGCACCTTGTGCATAGATTCTGCATTTCCTCAACTTCATCCACTCAGGGGGATACAACTGTTGCTCCCAGGGGGACTATGTGAGAGCCTGAGCTAAGGGTTAGGTAAGCTTCCTTTTTGTTGAAATACCCCTCAGGGGGATACGAATATTGTATCTATGGGAATTAGCGCTCCCAAGTCAACAATGTCAGGGCCCGAGCTAAAGGTTAGGTAGGCTTACTTTTTGTTAAAATAACAGGTTTTTGTTTAGTTACGGACCAACTTTTTTTCGGTTCACTGCTGTCCTGGTTTTTCAACACCTACTACTTTCTTTTTCAACTTTGATCTTGTATCATGAACTTCTTTCTCATCTTTTGTTTCTAAGCCCTTTCTGCATAGATTCCACCTTCCCTTAACTCCATACAAAATGGTGCCTTCGGAATTTTCACTGTTCCATTTACCAATTTTACTGGTATCTAATTGAACTGATTATAATTGTGATAGAGGGAACATTAAAATAAAATAGACAAGGATATGATTGTATGGTACCTTCATTAATTTGTCTGTACCTAGCCGACCCGCACCTTCCCGAGGTGATACCGTTTTTATAGCCAGCTGCGTTAGTGTACAATTTACATTGTAACTGATTATATTGCTTATAAATTTTTCCATTCAACTA
>JACJUY010000705.1:140655-193476 GCA_014220935.1 Platorchestia sp. MABIK
TGCCACAGTGTGGACTGCTGTTTCCATAGCACTGAAATCTTGATTTATTTGAGCATATAAATTTTCAGTGGGAAAAAATTCACGAATTGAATCAATTTTGACTTCATGAGGGAGCACTGGGTTTTTCAAAACAAGCCGCTGACTTTTCAACTGCGCAGTTCTTCTCTCATGCTTCGAACAGGGCAGAACACAAGTTTCGCTATACTTTCCACAAATTTCTAGTATTGAGGTGTGTCCTACTCTTTGCCTGATCTCTATCAAAAGCATCTTCTGTTTGGTTCATTTTGGAGTTACATGCCTGGTCTTTCTCCCAAAAAGCTACTGAGGCTTTAAAGCGCTCCCATCAAAATCATGGGAGAAAATTCCTTAAGATATGCTGCATGAGGAGACAGTTTTTGAGACTAGCTAGAGCCTGAAGTTCCGGTTGTTGAAGAACCTATGGAAAAATCATTCACCGCTATGTAGATGAAGGTCCAACAAAATCAACAGCTATTTCGTTTTTATGCCGAAATGAAAATATTGTACTTTTCGTCAACTAGTCCTAGGACTTCATCCGCTCTTGTAAATATTCTTGTGCTGAAGTGACCTAACTGCACTGAAGTAGAAGAGTGTGTTAACGTAGATTATGGATTCTCAACTAGAAAAGACTGCGCCTGTTTCGTAGGCTGGGCTAGAACGCTAGTCATTTGATTTAAGGACTACCAAATTGATAGTTTCGTTTTCATAAAACTATATCCCATGGGATTTTTTCGTTTTTCGTGACTTAATTTAAAAAGTGGACAAGTTCTCTACGAGGAAGCCAAAAATGTTATTCCAAGTATTCTTAATATTTTGTAATAGAAGTAACGAAAATATCGACTTCGAGTAGAAAACGTATTTCTTCACATGCACCTCAGTTCGGGAAGCCGTTGTAGCTCTCCTGCGCCAACACAAACAACCAGCAGAAAAAGTTCTCGTGACAATACGTACGTGGAAAGGCGTGAAAAGGAAATAGAATGGGATTCGCAAGGCAGAATCTGGCCATAATATATTTACAGGGTCTGAATCTGACGTCACTTCTCTACGTTTGAATCGAAAACTGTAAATGCATTATCCCACCTACTTCATGAAAATACAAACGTTCAATGGCATTAAATCTGTTGAGAGAAATGATCCCCTACTTAGGTAGAAGCGCAATTGTCCAATGTAATGTAGACTGA
This sequence comes from Platorchestia sp. MABIK, assembly GCA_014220935.1. Classification (NCBI taxonomy): domain Eukaryota; kingdom Metazoa; phylum Arthropoda; class Malacostraca; order Amphipoda; family Talitridae; genus Platorchestia; species Platorchestia sp. MABIK. The sequence goes on from JACJUY010000705.1 coordinate 141,855, forward strand.
GGCCGAGTCGGGCTTACATCCGAGGAACTCATGAAAAATGCGAATTGATCACTTCGACCATCGACCTAAAATGCCCGCAAGAGTGAAATTTTGATAACACTCATGTATTCAAGATTTGCCAGCATCAACATACGATAGAATCCAAAAATTGCTCATCCTCAAATTTAGCAAAAAAATTTATTTACGTGCTAACCTGTTTTAACAATTCTAAATAGTTTTACCGTAAAACCGCGATGATAGAACTGAGACTTTTGAGACGATGAAGAGTAAAGAAGAATTAAACTCCAAACGTACCGCTGAAATTCCAGTTATATTCTTCGGTAGTAACACATCACGCAGCAAGTGGATAAATAAATCGCATTTAGTCATAAAAATTATTGCCCTGAAGGAAAAATCTGGCTGAGAGCGTGAATTCCTGCAAACAAACCTTACAATGCTGAAAATCGTAACTAGATCTATCGTCGTGCATCACTGCTATGACTTGCTACGGTGGTTAAATGATAATAAGGTGGTTAAATGAATAACAATAATAATTAATAATCGTAATAATTATCATAATCATCTCTTTAGGATTACCGGTTCTTTTTCTTACTTTTTCTCAAAACATTTTCAATTTTTCGCTAGCATCTGATAACATACGAGCTCGTAGAACCACACCTAACATTACCTAATTTAATCCTACGCTAAACCTGGCCAAAAAATTTTAATGTTTATTCTACCTTATAAAAAACGACGTTGACCTCATAACTGTTTCTTTTCTTCTATTGAAATGACACAAAACAAATCTAGAATTAGCTAGGCGATCTTATTCTAAACTAACACAACACAGCCTTCAGCTATTTGAACTGTTTTAACCTTGAAAAAATGTAGAAAATCACATCCTGGTCTATTGTGCACCAATCTCTGATGTCCTCTTCAGATCTTTTGAAGTAATTTTAAAAACCTGGCAATTTTGGCATGATTGATGTCCTGAGCGGATGATGAGGAAATAACAAAGACAATTTTAACAATCGGGCGGCAGTCATTCCACCAGAAATTTCACCATATCTGATATATTGAGGAGCAAATGAGATTTGAAATACTAAAATTCTTCCCTTCAAGGTTAAGATTTTCGTAATTTTTTCTTCCATGAGATAATCAATTTTTTGCTTGACAACCTTGGTACGAGCCACATGGGTCACGGCGCCTTGAACGCTCTCCTTGCCGTCGTAAAGAGAGCCCCAGGCGACGAAGAGAGTATTTAAACCCTTGATAGTGAAAGAGCAAGAAGTAGATTAACTAGAGAGGAAGGGTACACAGGACGAGAAAAATAAAAGATAGAGAGTGTTCTTCCTGATCTCCATTTGCATTATCAATGTGGAATAATAACAACTAACTGAAAGATTCAATTATTTTATTTAAGTAAAAAAACATTGTGAATGAGCGCTTGGTACAACCATCTGACGAATCCAAATTCACCTACGGAAGGTTGACCACAACAGGATATAGAGTTTGGAGAGTAATTTCTAGATTCCCACATTATAATTTAAATACGAGTCACACTACAAGGAAGGAAAAAATACACTCTGAATTCTAAAAATTGTCCTCGCCGTACATGAACGCTCTATGCCGGATTTTGCTTGCGTGGCCTCGTAACGACACTCGATATCACTATCCTTAGAACTCATACTGAAACAAAATTTGGTATTTCACTCTAAACATCACCCTTCAACGTGTTTCTTCGTTCACTTTCAACTTGCCACCGTTGTTGCCTCTCTAGTCCACCTCCTTCAGTTAGTCGTCGGAAGTGGGGCACACCTTACCATTCTTCTGGTACGCCGGTGTTGTAGTGTGCTGATGCGCGGGCATTCTGAACCATTTCTTGGAAATTTCACTGTTCCCTTTACCACTTTTACTGGTATCTAATTGAACTGATTATAATTGTGATAGAGGGAACATTAAAACAAAATAGACAAGGATATGATTGAATGGTACCTTCATTAATTTGTCTGTACCTAGCCGACCCGCATCTTCCCGAGGTGATACCGTTATTATAGCCAGCTGCGTTAGTGTACAATTTACATTGTAACTGATCATATTGCTTATAAATTTTTCCATTCAACTAGTTTTCTGGCTAGAACCAACGCGGNTTATCTTCTTCTTCTGGTAGGTTCCTCTGATAACTGACGTTCTCGGAGGTCCCACCACTGACGTTTCCATCGGTTGTGTAGGTTCCCTCTTTCAAGTTTTACAGAAAAAAGAGGGAGGGGTCCTTGCTAGGCAAGGGCCCACAAACAAAATTTACGTACAAACACCCTATATTACAATTATGTTTCTTTATACTACTCCAAAAATAAGGAAAAAGACCCCGATGGTAAAGGGCACCGCCCGCGTTGGTTCTAGCCAGAAAACTAGTTGAATGGAAAAATTTATAAGCAATATAATCAGTTACAATGTAAATTGTACACTAACGCAGCTGGCTATAATAACGGTATCACCTCGGGAAGGTGCGGGTCGGCTAGGTACAGACAAATTAATGAAGGTACCATACAATCATATCATTGTCTTTTTGTTTTAATGTTCCCTCTATCACAATTATAATCAGTTCAATTAGATACCAGTAAAAGTGGTAAAGAAAACAGTGAAATTTCCCCAATTCCGAATTTTTTACCGAGCAAAGTTTGAAGCTATGCACATGTGAACCAAACCGCACAACATCAAATCCAACAATGCCAACATACGCCAAGCTCTTCTTTCCCTGTGCACGGTCACCGTAGCTTTCACTATTTTCCCCATGGTACCCAGAAAAAAAGTAGACATTTTCAGTAACCAATTAGAGAATTAAATTTTCGAACAAAATTTCAAGAACCCGGTGACTAAGAGTAGCGATTTAATTTTGGTGAAAGTGTTTAATTTAAATAACGTATTGTGATGAGGCTAATCATTGTGGTTGAACATTTCTCATAATGAATGTCTAAGAAACGATGTCTGCGCTGAAATTTTCTCTTCCAAAGAGGGCATTTTTTCCACGTATAACAGCAACAAAGGTTTTAACTATATTCTGTACGCTTTCATTTGGGATTTTCGCTAATTTCTATTTTCCAAACTTGAAGATGAAATTTTTGTTTTTAAACATGAAGGTTTGGTTCATAAATAAATCATCTTCGCTGATACTAAAAAACATCCACCACTTACGCCCAAGCAAAATTATGGAGCCTGGAGCCCACTCAGCATTTTTAGCCAAGAATTTTTCTTCAAGCTTTGCGGTAAACACAACTTCGGTAGTAGCCAAATGTGAGACGGAAGTCACTCTCACGCAAGTCGAAGTGCTGACGCCCCGCTCGGATGAACATGATCATCCTACAGTTCACTTCCAGGTGCCATACGGAGCCCATTTTCCCTCACGCGCCCATGGTAACAGCATCCCTTGCTTGCCCGGTCCGTAGGGTCGCTGATCGCATTGATCTGGGCCAGATCACTTCCTCGTCATGAGGAAGTTAGCGACGAAATCAGGCGGAGAAACAACTGTTCTTCAACGTCTCCAGTTTCCTGTTTTGTGGAGTTTTTCTTCCAGCTGAGGGCAACATATATGCAAGCCACGCTGTTGAATGAGTGTTTATATTTCACTCTCCGTGTTGTGCATTCTATCGTCAAAGTTCCAAGTTAATTATTTGAATTAAAATGACAAGGATAAGACAAAAGGCTAATGGTCGTTTTAAATACTCGAGTTAACGTGTTAAATGTTGTATTATTAGTTATATGTTGGTATGATGATCGGATCCTATTTTGACGCCCAGCTAATCTACTAGACAAAATCTTGGATCAGAATAAAATAAAAGAACCATTAACGAGTTACTGGTTTTTGTAATAATTAGTAGGCCCACTCCGTGCAGAAGGACCCGCTATTCAATCTTACATATAATATCTAATAAGTTCCGACAATTGGTCAACATAAGATATTGATGTATACATTTTTAAATATGAAGCTTTTTTTGTGCGGATAAATTTCAACCATAGGTAGGAAAACTCAAGATAAATCAACTTCCACAAATGATTAACTGCCTAAAAGTCCTTAGTTTTTGAGTCATAAGGACTTGAAGAAACCTTAAAACTTAAAGTAGGATGCCACGTGCGCGCCAATGTTGGCGCTAGTCTTGATAGTTCCGACCCCTCTAAAGCAGGTTTTTGTTATTTTAAACAATAAACTTGCGAGCACTTTACAGTTACGAATAATATCTACAATTTGAATGTTCGTTAGGAAATTAACACCAAGCGTCCAATGATAAACTTCAGTAGTTATTTCATTAAATCAATAAAAGCCTCATTTTTAAAATTTGTAAGAAACTTTTCGTCAGAGGTATTGCAGGACATTAATAACAAACCACAAAGTAATGCTCCACTTTTACTCAACAAACTAGTTTGATTACCAAGGTTGTTGAAAATAGCCTCCATTAACCTCAACGCACTTAAAACATCTATCATCGAGTGAGTACCATACATTTTCAAAGACGTAAGGCATTTCAGTAATAATGTCAGCACTACAATGCGACCAACGAGATCCTCTTTTGATTCAACTGTAGTGGCGTACACTAGGTCCTTCATGGTGCCCCAAAAGAGAAACTCCAATGGTGACAAGTCATGTGACCTCGCTGACCAACACCTCTGCCTTTCCATCGATTTAGAAAATTGTCGATTTCATAACTCGCGAGCTTCACCGAAGTAATGTGCAGGCGCCCCGTCATGCTAGAACCACATTCGCCTGCGTGTCGCTAGTGGAACGTCTTCCAATAATCCAGGCAAAACATAGCGTAGAAAAATGGTGTAAACAGGTCCCGTGAGACGAGAAGGCAATAGGTGCGGGCCAATTGAATTGGTGCCCACGATTCCTGCTCACACGTTTACACTGAATCGATGTTTACGACAATTTGGGTGAATAACGTGAGAATTGTTCTAAGCCCAATAATGATTATTGTGAGTGTTAAAAACACCATCGTGATCAAAATACGTTTCATCAGTGAACAGAATGAGCTTAGAGAAGTTGGGATCCATTGCTTGATGCTGCATGAACCAATCTGAAAATTGTAGGCGAGGTCCAAAATCCTGTAGCTGCAGTCCTTACACTCTTTGGAAATAATACGGATGTATTCTCTGACTACGTGATGCCCGCCATACAGTAGTATGATCACTCATGCCTAAAAGTTGAGCAGCCGAACGAGTGGTATCACGAGGATTTTGCTGAAAATGTTCTACTATTCTCTCCTCCGCTGGGTGACGACGGCGTCCAACATTCATTCTGTCCACAGTGAAAGAACCGGTGTCACGCAATCTCATATGCGAATTAGTAAAGAACTGTGGTCGAGGCACATCACGACCAGGAAATCGTCCACTAGCTGTACATGCGTGACGCGAGCCTAGCATTTCCGTTTCGAGCTCCGTAGATCAGATGCATATCGGCCATCTCAGCATTAGTACAGCCCTGCATGTTCACAATGCAACATGCTGTCAGCTAACCAAATCAAATTTGGACATCCAACTCGTGTGTTCCAATAACGTAAAAACATTTTAAAATGCTTAATTGCTTGAAACTGTAGATATTTTTCCTAACCGTAAAATGCTTGCAGGTTTCATTGTAAAAATAACATTAACCTGCTTTAGTGGGGTCCTAATTATCAAGACTAGCGCTAACATTGGCGAGCACGTAGTATCCTACTTTGTTTCACAGTTTTTAAAGTCCTTATAACTCGAAAACTAAGGAGTTATTCGGCATTTTATCATTAGTCGATTTATTCGATTTATTCGATTTATTTTGAGTTTTTCTACCTATGGTAGAAATTTGTCCGCACAAAAAAGGACACCCTGTATATCATCATGATCATAAATCGAGTTAAGTTGAGGCAACGCCTCCCATATCTCATTTTTTGGAGTCAACCATTTGTTCGCCAAGTGTGTCTTCATTTTTCGTTTACATCATCCTTTCTTTCTTCTTCAGACTTAGATCCGAGCTTTGTGTTCGTCAAAGAAATTGAATAGAGAAGTACTTGTAACACAATTTCGAGGTCATGTTTGTGCTTGAAGAAGATGAGAAAATCTTTCGATTGTTTCAAAAACTTTGAAAGAGGACATCGGTAATAACTTCAAATATATTCTACTCAGACTCAAAAAGAACATAGCTCAGAATTATTTTACCAATTGTAATCAGTAGAGGAAGCTATGAATACAAGTGAACAGAGCACACTATCAGTTACTGAGGGAATTTACAGTGTTGCGATTGGTTGTCGTCAAGCGACACACCTTCGTGTCCCTTCCTCTAATTGGTTCATTGCAGGCGTTCTAGACTTGTTATTGGTTCCCATTGTGCCACTCCAATAAGATACAAAGAGCGCCAATGAAGTCCCACGCCTTAATTACGAGACTGGTCCGTGTGGGGAATACGTACAGTGATAGTCAATGGCCAGCGTCCTCAAAGACATGTTGGTTAGAAATTAAATGGCATTTTTGCTCGTAGACTTCTGATGAGCGGTTTAAACCAGACAAAAAACCATGTAACTTGATTCCGCAAAAGTACGTGATACCAAAGCTGATTTTGAAAATTGTTGCCACTACCCACTGTTGCCGACAGAATTGGACAAAATATGCGTAATACAACATACGAACTTTTCTAGGTGTTTCTCACAGGAGTGCTCTTTTACATATAAAAAACACATTTTATCAGATGACAAAATCACACATTTAATGAGTGTAATGGATAAAACTATAAAAGTCAGTTGAAGTTGGAACTTGGCAGCAGTGCATGGAAATTCACTAAAATCAGTAATTCAACACATAGCGCAAAGCACGTAGCGTAGCCAAATCCATTTAGAAGATGTTGCACTGCCAGTTGCGCAGCAAGAATGAGTTAAATTTTAAAAATTCCTGCGCCGGATCTTATCGAGTTTACTGCTCGTGCCCTCCTGAGTACGGGAGATGGTGACAGACCGGCAAAAGGTGACCTTCAAGAGCAACTTTGAGTCAAATAGCGTTGTGACAGCCTACATAAAAATCACGAAGTATCGCTCAAAAAAGCATAACGTTTGCACTGTTTTTCACATTTCACGGGTCGAGTTGTAGTATCTGAATCACCTGAAGATTGTGCGTGATATTGAATTTAGTTACATACATCTCATGGCACAGCAACCCGACTTAGCGACTTCAAGAATAGGCACATCAACGCTATTTTTTACAGTCCTAGCAGCTACCACTTTAGAAAACCAGTTAATTAAATACTTTATGAAACATTAGGATACATAGAAAAAGAGTTCATAGTTCATAGAGGTTATTCACTTATGAAAGAAATTACCTGCGCTGCAATAGGTAAAGGAAATAGGAAAAATGATATTTATTTGACGTATTACTCAGGTCAGTCCAGCCCCTACTCCATTCAAAAACCCAATCCTAAACCTAGCCCAATCAAGCCCAACCTAGCCTAACATAACCCAACCTAATCCAGCCAAATCCAACCTAGACGAACCTAGCCCAATACAATCCTACTTAGCCTAACCTAGCCCAACCTAACCCAGCTGAGCTCAAACTAGCTCAAACTAGCCCAAACCAAGCTCAACCCAGCCCAACCTAGCCCAGACCAGCCTAACCTTATATCCAACCTAAACCAATCCAAACCAACCTAGCCCACCCTAGCCTAATTTAAATTAATCTAACAGATCCTAACAAGAAACGTAAAAACTATTAGCACACTTTATCAAAAAAATGACAAAATGACATTTCTTAAATGCTGATTTAATATAATCTCATAATTCATGCCTGAACAAAAAGCGCTCCATTCCACATTAACTGAAGAATAAACACCTAGTATCATTGGAGGTTGCTTTTTGTTCAGGCGATCCAAATATCAGCGGAAAAATATCTGATTGATTAACGTGAAGTTTACATTTATAAGCCGACCATTGCTAAAAAAGGTGGTATCAACCCAAGCCAATCGAAAATTAGAACTCTTACGCCAATCAAAACTTCGAAAGTGCAGCGCGCATTTATCTAACGAATAGCCGTGTTACGTGTGCGAGATCAATAGCTTATAATTCCTTTAAGAATTTCAGTTAGCCTTTTAGAATATACACTTGATACTCCTCAGTTTAGAATATCATTTTGATATTCCTCAACTTAGGATATCAGTTTGATTAATTGTTCAGAATATCAGTTAGATTTGTCCTTTAGAATATCAGTTTGATTAGTCCTTTAGAATATCAGCTTGATATTCCTCCGTAAAATGAATCAAAACGGTAAGAAATTCGCTCCTAGTGTCGCAAGCACACGATGCGCTTCGAAACTGCGCGGATTAACACTGTCTGCAACGTGAGCCGCCGGTGGTTAAGGAGGGGATTTTCAAAATGTTGCTGATTGACCAGTAGTCACAAACTCAATTTTCATAAATAATTAATGAAAGCTAAATAAACGCACAATCCAGTTAAGGTTTACTATTTTCAATTTTTCTTTATGCAATTGACTTTAATTTTAAGTTGAATATTGAACTTCAATTTAACCCCCCGAGGTCAACACGTTAATTAAGCAGCTAACGTAGCACTGATACCATTTAATTTGCTAAAAATTAAAAAACGAAGAAAATGTTAAAAAAATTAGCATAGTTTTCTTTGCCTTCAAATTTTAAGTGAATCACCGATTTAAGCGAAGTGAACATCTGTCTAATATAATTATAATTATATTATAGATTTATATAGATATAGATAATTTTAGATCAAATTATAGAATAATTTAATAGTAGTAGCATAATTTAATCAAATTTTAGCATAATTTGATCACAGTTTGGTGGGTGTTGTGATGCAGGCGTCATGGTGGCACGCGCCGGTACCGTGATCATATGCAGGTGTGAAAATGAAATTACCCTTCCTCGCCTAATGTTATTGCCATGTAATCTTGCGTGCGCAGGGAGATCTGAACTCGTATACGCACACTCTCCAACGCACCCTTGACACTTAGCTTCATTCGCTCACACACTCTTGAAACAAAGCTACGTACATATGTAAAAACGCACACAAAAGCTGCACACATGCAAGCATGTTTGACGCAAAGATGAAACTTGAATTTTTCGTTAATTTGCTTTAATTTGATTTCCGTATGTACGATTAATAGTTGTGCCTTGTTTACAACAATGTTTGGCATGCACCCTCTACCACACTTTTCACCCCACCCTCTACTCTCTACCATGCTGTTTTTTCTCACACTTTTATTGGCACTTTGGTGCAGGGTTTATGACAATTTTAAATCTGGTGTGTACAATGCTCTTATCCGTATGCTAATTCTACGAAGATCTTGCTCAATATTTTCACAAGTTTACTTCTTGCAATATACGTTACACGTATGTTTTTATTTTTTACCATCTTTTCACTGTTTTTATTGGGGAAGGAAAAGCGATTTCATCGAAGAAACACTTGAGAGTAATTGAAATTTAAAAATTTTTACGTACCACAGCATCCCGCTAAACAACTCTAAATCTGTAACACAAGAATTCGTGCAGATATTAAAAAACAATTAAGAGTGAAGCGGCAAAGGTTGAACCGTGATGTAGGGGTCGGGACAACTTCATACTTTTATTATGATAACTTTGTAATTATGGTAACAATTTTTTTCATTTATTTATTAGGAATTTTTATTTTTGAGAGAATCCTACTTCAAAAAGTTTTCTTAATTCACTCGAAACGTCTTCAAACACACACCGATACAATTGGAAGTGTTCAGCACCTTTTATGAGTGAGGCACTGCAAATAATTCTACAAAGAAGAAATTTTCTCCCAAAAACCTGTACAACAGATTCTCTTAGATAGAACGAATGGATTCTTTTACAAATTATAAGTATGAACGTAGGCCTTGCTGAATGAAACTGGATGTGTGGTCCTTCTTACATGTACCTAAATTTACAAAATTACTTGTGAGCCAAAAGATGTGCATCAATTCCGCAGACTTTTGGACGATGAACTCTTCAAGGTTTGAGCACATGACCCCGAACTAATGAATTAGCAGGTGAAAAAATGTTTTGACGTCACAGTGAACGTGCAATTGATGTCCACTGCCGTCAGCTAGGTACCCATAAATATTTAATTTCTTTAAATAATCTTATCATTGCTCCTATGCACGCGGCAGCTAGTACCTAATCGCTTAACATTTTAATCTGAAATTAAACTGATAAATGCAAGCAATTTTAACGAGACAACAAATTAACATGACCACATCGTATCACTGATACTCCACGCCCAGTGACGTCATGATCTGCTAATCGCAAGGCAGATTCAAAACACAGACCATACACAAGTAAGTGTAAGTGTACACGTAAGTGTTCTGTGATTCAGAACACCGCGGATTTCGTACTCGCTTTTGCAGATTTAGTTCACGGTCGTCAGCTCGAGAAATTTCAAGCGAAGGTTTATTTTTGAAACGCTGTCTCGTTTCTGAGAAGAAGGAACAGGAACGCATCTCAAGATATCCGCAAGATGCCAGTTCTCAGTAAATTACTAACTGAACATCCAACGGCATTGGGCTCGAGGAGTTGTTTGACGGCAATCTTTACTCTGCACAGTTACCATGTCTCAGCAGCAAGCTCCACTGCTTTTAAGATCAGAGTCGTCATTTTTTAAAACTGTAGCGTTCAAATCCAGCGATCTTATTAATCAGAGAAGTTACTCATATTTAATCCGAACGCTGCCATTTCTTGTGCCGGCATAGATATTCAATGTCAGTTTATGACGTCAGAGATAACTACTGACTGAAGTTCCTGACGTACATTTTCTATTTTCGTCGTCATAATTATGACGCAACTGCGTTGAATTTCACGTAGCTCCAATTTAGTATTTTTTTAACTATCGTCTACAGGATACGTCGCAGCTCTTCAGATTTTTGAGCAGTTTATGTTTTCGCAGCGGTACAGTTGGAAGCGTAAATTTTAAGTTGAAAGGGCTACACTCTGGAGTACTTCACTACAAGTAGACTTGAAAAAACTATTGTTTCAAGCAGTGTGTTTGAAAAGCGGCCTCATGTCTTAGGGTGACTGAGAAAGTTTTCTTGCTAGAACAATTGGTCGCACAAATCACTCATGAAAATAGTTAGGTATAAGAAATTGTAACACGACTCTCATACCACCTCCACCACCCAACAGTTGCCGCTTCCGTCATAGTAGCAGCCTTTTTAGTCTACTTGCCAATGGAAGAAAAACGGGTTTCCTTCTAAATTATTAAGTAGCATCATTGTGTGAGGCGAGTTACTCAGTAGGGCTGTGAGAAGTGAGTCGTTAGTTAGGGCCTAGACCTGAGACACAAGTTTCTAATGTGACTGCAGATCTGATTAAATACAGACCTATTTGAGTAGGCCCTGCTACGGCAGAAATAGAACCCTATTCCAAATAGAAGAGGGCGATAAAGGCACAAAACGGGAGCAAAAAGGGCTGCTTGTTTAAAATTAAATGATAGAAAAAATAAATGTTGTTCAAGCGATCAGAGTAAAAAGAATTTACAAATTGATTTAAGAAAATCACTTAACACTTGAACCGCAAATGGTTAAACTGAAATTTAATATTCAACTCAAATTTAAAGTCAATTGTAGTGAGTAATTTGGTATACAGCAAACATTAACTGTATAGGCATTCATTTAGCACTTATAAGTATTTGTGATAATTGAGTTTGTGACTACTGGTCGGTTAGCAGCATTATGAAAATCCCCAAGTGAACACCGGTGGCGCACGTTGTGGTCAAAGTGCTAAGGCTCACCTGCCTAAAGCTTGATGGTGTAAGGCTTGCTGGAACACAGCTGGTGATGGGTGAATGACGCTTAAGCTGCATGGGTGAAAGCTAACATCAATGGATGACGGATGTGTGCAGCACTCCATCAGTCCTGCATGATAAATTTATGAGCATCTCGAGTAATAAGAATTTTCAGTACCCTGGATACGGTCGATGAGGTTATCAATAGTTTTTTGTCTCAGTGCGTCGGGAAATCATATTCCTTACCGAAGATTGATTACATATTATGTTGGGTTGTCCAAACGACCATTATTGAAAACCTACGAGAATTGATATATTTCTCGATTCTATAAAGGGTTATCCTGAAATATTTATGAAATTGACAAATCGTTCACGGTCACATTTACGTTGAGTTTTCTTATAATCAACCAACGCTTGAATTTAGTTCTGATTTTTAAATTATTAATGTAATTATTAATTCCTCCAAAAATTAGATAAGCTATTAGCAGGTAGATACAATAATTATAATTGCAACGAAATGCCAATGCACTTGAATTTTTGCTCGCTCATATTCATTTACAGTAACTTTTAATATTGTCCAACGGTACTGTTGGTAAAGCGAAAAGTTAAAAGTTTAGTGTGAAAATAGCTACCACAAATTAATTTATCTTGCACTAATGTAGATTAAAATTGCACGTTCACTCTGCCTTGCCCCTTGATTGCAAAATTGCAAAATTATTACATGATAGCTTTCTTCGATAACAATTTGGAATAAAACATTTTAAGTGAAGTGTCGTGTAACCGAGTGTTACTTCACAGCAGATCAATTTCATCTCGTGCTCACAGCCTCACTGTAACGGCGATCACGAGCTATACATGAAAGATATTATCTTGTATCCATAATTAAACGTGACGTTGTTGACTCTTTCTTGGTTAAGATCCACGGATCCCCACTTGATCTCATCACAACTAGCTAGAAATGAAGTAGGTAAATCAGACGGTCATTTCGTGAAAAAGGAAGCCATTACGTCTCATGAACTGTCCTCCATGCTCTGAACTCTTTCTAGAATAATTGTAACAGAACGCTTTGTCATTTTTTATCGATTGAAAGCGCTTACTGTGAATTGACGAAAATTCATTTGCTAGTTTTCATCAGTAGGAGACATCCCGTTTACAGCTTCATTGTACAGTCTGCACAGAGGAAGAGTTTCATTGAGCCTTGCCCCGTGGCCTTGCCCAGAGTCCCCTCATGCGGTGAGATATTGGCTTTAGTACAAATGCTGCTGAATTTGCGAGCGATAACTTGAGCTGTCAGAATGCTGTTCATGTTTTGTCAAGACGAAATGTCCGAAATAATCGAGCAACAAAGAGAGCATACAAGAACTACTGAGTTTCTTACATAAATGATTGTTTATATTCCAGAGAACTGCTGCAATGTCGTACACGACAATTAATTCCTCTTTGACTCAAAAATCTCTCTAACTGTTTTGTTCGAAGGCAAACATAATTTAACGAGACACCAAGGCTTGCATGATTTTTCTTCGTTTTTCATGGTGCTTTACATGCTTCAACGTGAATGAACCGATTTGAAGCGCTCTTTCGGCTTCTCGAGAAAAATTTTAATACATAAATAATGCTAACGAGATCAAGGGAAGCCAATCGTAAATCCATAAACCATTACCAACAGAAGGAGAGCAAAAGATATGCGTCAGTTTGAAGCGTGTTTATATCAGATAAGACTCACGCGATAAAAATATTACACGAAATATATTCAAAAGGCTAATCTTTAAGCGACTACAACGGAGCTTCAAGACACCAGACTAGCTACAATAAAAAATGAAGACACGTACACGATATGAGAATAAAAAATCGCTTTCATGAATTTCGCAAACGCGATAAATGTTGCAAATGAAGGTGCTGCACACGCAGCTCTTTGGTATGTTGGGTAGTATTTACATTTCGTCGACGCGCGTTTCCAGCTTGCTCAATTCTTCCCAGATTTCGTTAGGAAGATCTTCACCGACTTGCTCCCGGAAGTACTTTTTGATGTCACAAACCTCCTGCAGCCAGAAATTCTTGGGCAACCTGAATAGCTCATTCATGTCGACAGCTTCTTTCAGTCCATCTAAAGACAAGGCTCCATCACGAGGAATAAGGCCAACAGCGCTCTTCACAGCGACGTCTTTTCCATCAATTCTCTGCAAGATCCAGTCAACGACGCGAACGTTCTCTCCGAAACCTGGCCACAGGAAGTCTCCTTTTTCGCTCTTGCGGAACCAATTTACGTGGAAGATTTTCGGCATTGACTTGTTCGTGCGGGTCTCCATACTCAACCAGTGCTGGAGATAGTGACCAAAATTGTAGCCAAAGAAAGGTCTCATTGCGAAAGGATCGTGCATGATCATTTTGCCTTTATGTTCAGCAGCTGCTGTGGCTTCTGACCTCATCGCGGCACCGACCATGACGCCATGTTTCCAGTCAAACGATTCGTAAATCAGAGGAACTCCCTCAGGTCTTCGGCCACCAAAGAGAATTGCAGAAATAGGAACACCGTTGGGATCCTCCCACGCCGGGTCAATGATGGGACACTGGCCAGCAGGAGTGCAGAACCTGGAATTAGGATGGGCAGCTGGCTTTCCTGATGCTTTGGTCCAATTTTCGTCTCCTAACCATGACGTGATGGTGACATCATTAGAAATTTCTTTTTCTAAGCCTTCCCAGAAAACTCCACCATCGCTAGTTTTCGCGACGTTAGTGAAAATTGTGTTCGAGAGAACCGTTTGCATTGCAACTGGGTTGGTCTTCATCGATGTTCCTGGAGCTACACCGAAGAACCCGTTCTCAGGGTTGATGGCCCGCAGAATTCCTTCTTCGTCAAACTTCATCCACGCGATGTCATCACCAACGCACTCAACCTTGTACCCTGGCAGCGACGGAGTCATCATGGCCAAGTTTGTTTTGCCGCATGCAGAAGGGAAGGCGGCGGCGATGTATCGCTTCACGCCAGCAGGGTTTGTGATGCCAAGGATGAGCATGTGTTCCGCCAACCAGCCCTCTTGTCTAGCAATGGTCGACCCAATTCTGAGGGCAAAGCATTTCTTACCCAAGAGAGAGTTACCTCCATAACCAGAACCAAAGGAGAGAATCTCGTTAGTTGCTGGGATGTGAGTCACGATGACTTTCTCAGGGTTGCAAGGCCAGTTGTTGACGAGTTTTCTGCTCGTTGGAAGAGGACATCCCACGGAATGTAAGCACTTGACAAAGTCACCGTCTCCAAGAACTTCCATGACATGGGCCCCCATTCTCGTCATGGTACGCATCGAAGCCACAACGTATGGTGAATCCGTCAACTGGATGCCGATTTTCGACAGAGGTGATCCGACGGGACCCATGGAGAAGGGAATGACATACATCGTGCGACCCGCCATGCATCCTGGGAAACGGTCTTTGACTGCCTCCTTCAAGTCTTCCATGGACATCCAGTTTCCGAGGGTTCCCTTGACGCCAGGAGCAGCTTGCGGGATGGTGTCTCTCTTGTTGGCGGTGATGATGAACGTTTTGCTCTCAACACGAGCCACGTCAGCGGGGTCCGTCTTGGCCAGGTAACAGTTGCGGTACTTGGGCAGGTACTCGATCATGCCACACTGCTGCATGATGTTCAGCAGGTTGCGCATCTCCCGTTCAGATCCGTCCACAATGTGTAGCTTTGCTGGCTTACACAAAGCAACACCTTCGTTGACGAACGAACGAATCTGCGCGAAAGAGAAACATTTATTGCAATGCGAGCAATCTTTTGAAGTTTATTACAGAGCCTAAAGACATGCATGAAAGGATGACATTCGCATTTGCCTTTTTTTCCGATGTATTTTTTACCGCTTTAACACCAGAGATTTTTATTAATTTTATCATTACGATAACAATGACCACGACGCCCGTAGGTCATCAACATCAAAAAATGAAAGTAGCTACCGTGCAGCAGTGAAATTCAAGAAACACTAGAGCGTAAATTTGTCGAGAAATGAAATATATTCAATCGCTTTTTGGAAACGGACAGTACTCTCCTCAAACACTGGAGCGGCAATTGAAAACATTTATTTGAAGAGCCCACGCTGTGGCTACACAAGTTCTAAGCTCTTTTACGAATTAGTTTTCCAACAATATTTCAAAACTAAACTTTGCTTTGTGTAAATCGTTTGGGATGTTTTGAGAGTCCAGAAAAAGAATGAGTGGCGCGTTTTAGTGAATACTTCAGTTATAGCTTAGTCTGAGAATAAGAAAAGCAAACTGAACAAAATAAAGTAAGAGGTACTTCACACCTAAAAAATTACTATTCGAAAAAAAATGTCACAGGTGCAGAATTCTCTTTTATACTTTAACACTTTCGTCAAAACAGAGGAAAAGAATCTCTGAGAAACAGAAGAGACGAATTGAGCGTTTCGCTCGAATGCACTAATAAATAATCAAATTTTAGTCCGTTCCCCGTGTTCTGAACCAGTTGTGTCGGTAAATTGCTCATTCACTTACCGGTACAAATGAACGGCATTTTTTCTGTTTCGCGACCTCTTCAAGAAATAACCGTTTTCACACCAGATGAAATGAATCGTGGAATTATATTTTTCAAATTTCTTTGGAAAGATAAAAATATTCTACATCATTAAAGTCGATTTCCCTATTTTATTCCGTACAACCTAACCAAACGAACCGCTTAAAACCGCGGAGAGCATGTTAATGCTTAAATGCAGTCAGATCAGGCTTATGTTGAAGATGAACGTATCACGGATACACAACCAACCTTAGCGCTGAGCGACTCGAGGCTCCCCTGGACCACCGAAGGCTTGATCTCCTCCACCTCCTTGCCGACCAGGTCGAGCTGCTTCATGGCAGACTGCACCGACTGCACAGTCGACTTCATCACGCTGCAACCGAAAGAAAACGGCACGTTAGAAGGATTCAACGATGCGTTTGTAATAAGTTATTATCATAGTGTTATTACTAATAACACTGGGGAGTATTTCTATATAGTAAATTAGCAATTATTTAGTAAAGGTAATGTTTTTCCAAAAGGTAACTGGTAAATACGCTGTCAAGAAGTCACGTGTGAATGAAGTTTTAATTTCTAACGTGAAAGTTCTTTTCGCTTCTTCGAATCTTCAGTTTGCTTGATGCCCCATTGATTCAGGTTAGGTCTTTATTTAGGTATTTTGCAAGTTGCACTCATTAAAGGTTGAGTTAAATATCAATAATTAGTTCTTCCTAATAACGTAATATTATTGCATCAGTTCTTCAAGGAAAATTTTTCAAGTAATGAACACAAGGCAAGACCTCGATTAAAAAAAAAACAATGACATGAAAAAATTGCATATCTCGTGAAAACAATTGCACCACATCTCAAATGCAAACCCAAAAAAATTTATCCACGTAAATAAGTAGCAAAAAAATCTTCCAGCTTTCATGCACCTTGCCTACGAGGTGCTGAGTCTTCTGCAAGTTTTGATGTGCCACATCCTAAAATAATCTATTGAAAAAATGTTATGGCTCAAGCTTCCAGTCAGAAAATAATTTCATTAAGTCAAGCAGTCTGCGACTTTCTTAACACATATTTGTGACAGAAATATGGCAGTTTACAAACTGCCATATGTTTTCAAATGCTAAGACTCATGAATGAATTTCTCTCAGTATTCCCAATAAAACTCTTCCAATTCTTAGGTTTCCGTTGTGCTGCTTCGCTCATCAATATTCCCTAAGCTGATTAGAAAGGTGAAATTGCACATATAAGCAAACCTAAGACCCAGATATTTCCAGTACGCAATACACGGGTAACCCCAAATATTTCAAACATTATCCATTTCTTACCTGACGGTCTCCATGTTGGAGCCTTGATTGTTAGCTGTTTCCAGGACCATAGTGAATGTTGATACGAGCGATGATGCTACGAGTAACAGAGGTGCTGACCATTCTACGGCTTCCACAGGCTTGTAATGAAACTCTGAGCAAGCGCGGGGCCTTATATACTCGGCGCTCGCATCTCACCCACAGAGCTAGGTGTGCGGGAGGTGGAGCGGGGGTTAGGGACTGGGGAGGGAAACAAAAGCAGAACTTTTATGGGTGGTGGGAGGTGACATGGTGCCACGAGGGCAGAAACAAAGAAGTATTTGCAATTTAACTGCTGGGTAAGAAAACAATACCAGATGCAGCAAAGTATTCATTCAAAATATTAAATAAATTTTATGATACACATACATTGGTGCCACTATAGCGTGAGGTCTACCGTCATATATCACCTACCCAGGTGCAGTTTGAGATGTACAAATAAAGCGTTAATCGGGAAATTAAATGTATGGATATAAGTAATATTTATTAGTAACCTAATCGAACCTCACGCTTTAGTACTAGCTAGAGGTAGACCTCACGCAATAGTAGCACCGATACGTTTAAAGTGTGAAATTTCCTCAGTAAAACCTAGAAAATTTAAAACTGAAACATGTTCCATGTCATTAAATTCAGCTTAAATTGATAAGAAAAGAAATATCAATGTGAAAATGTTTTAGAACAAGATATGTCTACGTTAAATTCCTAGCTCCTAAAGGAAATGTAATTAGTGCATGAGATATATTGTGACAAAACTAGTTTTAATATAAATTGTCTAATCTTTTACTATGACATGATTTCCAGTTTACTTTGTGAAAAATTTGCGTCTCCTCAAAGCTTGACAAAAATTTTCAACCTGTTTAACATTTTCAGATTATTGCATGAACTCGCTCTCTCAACTCCAGATGAATTTAATTTTCCTACGGAAATTACGCCCGAGAAATTAAAAATTTACTTTGCATTTGAACACATTATGGCAGGGTTACTCAAGTAAATGTATACAGTAAAGCTTGGACAACCGAATTTTAAAAACAAACTTATGAGGAACACTGTGGTTATAGCTTTGCAAAATAATAAAAATTATCTATGCCACCGAACATGGGGGTTAACAAATCGAACCCATAAATTAACAAATGAAACCCATATATTAACAGCTAAAACTCATAAACTAACAAATAGAACCCATGAATAATATATTTTGTGCAATGACTTTGCAGTTGTTCACTTGATAGGGAGGTAATCTCTGAGGCGCAGTACGGATCAGGTTGTACGAGCCTCGAGTCGACAACTGACCTCCGGTGACATCAGAATCTCTCTAACTCCTGATTGGCTGGCAGAGCCACACCCCCGGTATCTGGCCTACCATTGGCCAGTGCCCGTCTACAGACCAACTCACCTGTGCACAGCCTTCAGTTTTTTCGTCTCCGGAACCCATGTTTATGCGGCTGTACTTTGGACTGAGTGGGCTTAGTGGGACTGTGGCGACCAGTGAATGCTAGCGGGCTGCATCGGCAACAGCGCTTTGGTTTCACACATCTCAATATTGTATTTAAAATAGCAGAAAGCTGTGGAAATGTACATCTCTGAGTTGATCTCTCAAAATTAAACGTTTACTTTCTTGCAGATAGACTCGAGAAATCCTTTCACAGAAAATGAATTTCAAGTTTCATTTAGTGGTAAACATCCGCTCGTGCATCAAAAATATTTGTTTTTCTCTCCGAATTCACTCAGTGCAGAGTCAGTAGGACTGATGATAGCCAAATCATTATACATGTCAACCCGCAGCTAGCTACGCTGACAAAAGAAGGCGTAAGCATCTCAATGAGATGAAAGAATGAATGAAAAGAACAAAGGTGTTCGTTAAGGTCGGTTGTACGGTACACCGGTCTCCCCTATGAGCGTCAGAGATGAAAAATGTAAGATAACACCTGCCGAATAGCAAATTTTAAGACACGGCGGACTCCTGCAATAAGTGTTGCTGATACTGCAGAGGGTGCTTTAGACAGCCACTGAGGACCACTACCACAAAGTACACAGACGATGACACACACTAACAGCATGAGTGTATCTCAGTAGCCAACACGTCCCCGAGGAGCGCTATGTCCCCAAATGCACATAACGGCTATCCCTTCCAGCACATCCTCCTGAGGATGAGAAAATGCGTTTCAAATCAAGAGAATTTATGATGAACTTAACATAAGTTCGACTGCCCGTTTCGGAACGTTTGCTAAAATTCGGTTGCTTAATGACTGTCTAAAAGTTCGTTCGTTGAATGAAGGTTTTTATAGGCACGAGTAGTTCAATTACAGAACAGGAAGGAAATATTTGCTGCCTTTGTACGCGGTAATAATTTGGAACTGCAATAGAAACAAATTGCAGAATTAATTCTGATTTTTCTGCAGCAGTTTTCCCGTCACGCATAAATCATAGCTCAAGTAGACAAATATTTAGAGCCAATGCATAATGCTTTGTCTTGTATAGTGTACATTGTTCTACACCAGTTGAACATATGATATCCACAGCATTCTTTTTGCATATTTTATGTCTAATTGGCTCAGCGTCTTTCAGCAACGCAACTTTACAGTAAATTTCATCAGCCAAATTTTTTTGAGCGCGGTACAAACACTGAGGCTTACGTGCGTTCAAGCAACTCGCCTCTCAGCTTGCATCTTCAGAGAGGAAAATCCACGCGTAATTGAATACGATTACTGCGCCGGTGAAAACACTCGTTGTTTCAAGGAGCATAATCACTGTTTCATTGAAATATTTCTCACAATTATACAAATAAAATGAGAAAAGACAATTAAAAACTTAAATGAGTCAAAAAGCCGATTAAAAATTAAATGCGTCAGCGAGGACAATCATTTCCCTTGTGAAAACAATCATATGACAAGGAAAAACTCTATAGTAATAACTGCATGAGAGGGAACAATTATTCTTATACAAGAAGTAACAACAATAGCACAAAAGGGAACAATCATAGCTCAAGAGGGAACAATCATATCACATGAGCGTAAGAGAGCAATCATAACCCCGAGACGGAACAATCGAAGTACAAGAGGAAACGATCTTAGAACAACCGGAACAATAGTAGCACAAGAAGGAACAATCATAAAGCAGTTGAGAACAATCATACCGCAATTAGGAACAATCATACTGCAAATTTAACAATCACTGCACATGAGAAAACGAACATATTCATTACACTAGGATATCACTTCACATGCGGTTGGTGTAAAAATTGGATGATGTTCAATTGAAAAAATCGCGTCACAGTTGGGACGGTGCAGCAAACTGATGAAAATTCCTCACTATCAGAAATACATTGCAATACCTTAGAATTTTTATCATCATTCTTGTGGTTTGTTGAATCTATAGATTCAAAAATTCAAAATTTTAGTTAACTTGAGAAAATATTTTGGATTGAAATTCAGCGTGATAAATGTATCGTCATTTTTTACATTCCATCTCTGATTAATCATCGCACGCATTTAAATACACCCGACCCGAGCTTACTTCCTCCCCTGCATGTACTCAGAATAGAGAGCAAGTGAGCTACACCGGAATTTTCGCGAACATTTTCCTGGTTATTGAACAATAGGAGCGAAGATTTCAAGCAACCAGGCCTCCGTCGCAGTTTGTTTGCTCAACCTCTCCCCTGCACCTCGGCCTGTCTCTATGCGGGCACCCTCCAGCCTGCTTGAAGGACGATGGTCCGGTTCAATGGCGCTATATTTAACCCGTCTTTTTGTGCTCTCAAAGCTTGGTGTTCTATTTTTGGATAGTAACCAATGAGAGCTCAGAAGGGGTGAGGGAAGAGGGGAAGTCAAACCTGGTTGAACCACCTGTAACCTGTCTACCACTTGGGTAGGATAAGTATGAACAGAACATAAAACCAAAAAATCGTCCTGTAGCTCTCGTGATTGTATATGAAAAAAAGTCATTCCATAATTCTCATGACTGCTTACTTCAAAACCAACTATCATGCTGTAGCTTTCATGATTGCATGAACATCATAAATGCTGGTTCTATGAAGCCATTGCTGACCAAATGATAGAAAGTTCTTCGAAGACAAGCTGGTTCTTATCGATCTTGACGTTGTTCGGTTTTACTATGAGTATATTAGAGAAAGCTGAAAATTTTTCACACGACTACCAAGAAAGTTTCGGTATAAACCAATCTTTGCACGCTGCAACTGCAACATTAACAGTGTGTGTTTTCGATAATTTCGTCTAATGTCAAGAAGATAGCAGGTAGAAGTATGATCGCCACAGGAAAAAGGTTTCTGTATTATCTCACCTTTAAACTTTAAAAACGATTGCATGAAAGCATTAGAAATGATACACGGAAAAACGATTTCATAAAAGAAAACAAAACACTATCTGTAAATTTGGAGCCTACGATGAGTTAACTGGTATCAAATAACAGTTTAATTCTCGTGTGATGTTCTCAAATTTCAGGCAAAAATACATTTGAACTTTTCACAGTTCAATTGTGTGTCGGCATCAAAATGCATGTGCTTTGTTTTTTTTATTGCAATGTAGGCTATTTTGTACACTTATGATTGGTAGTGTTTTCCACTTGATGAACGTTTGGGCACTCGATGTGTGGTGCTGCAAAATGCGTTTGTTTGTCCTCTCACATGCAACTATTGCTACTTAATAAACCTCTTTCTTACGTTGTCTCACAAAGATTTATTCCTGAATCTAACCTCGTATTTCAAATGTCCTATCACATAGTTTCTAGATTCACATACCTTACTCATAGATCCAGCCACCTAATTCCTAGCGTTGGTAGGACCTGGCTCCCAGATCTAAACACTCAGGTTCTAGCTCAAGCATCCTCGTTGTCAGATCCAAATATCTTGACCCTACGCAATAGAGAATGCCCAAATGAAACACTACAGAATCCTGAAGCTCAAGTTCGATCTGCTTATTTCTGCTTTACTGATTTCTGAGAAATTTCTCCATGCTGTTAGACAAAAACTTGAATTCGGGATCTCGCCTGCTATTTCAAATGGGGTTACGTTCGATCAAATCAACAATAGTCTATGAGTGAACTTTCAGTTAGGGCTTTTTTTTAATTTGTAAATATCATCGTCTACACAATAAGGTGAAGCGGTTTCCAAATATTCCTGAAAGAAAATTTTTAACTTTTATTTGAAAAGACAAAATATCTATTTATTTACTTATTGCGTTTTTAAAGTTCTTGATGCGTTGTTCTGGAAGACACATCCTTGAGAGGTCTTTGAAGTTGCTTTACGATCTTCGAAATTTATACAGCTAACACCTGGATGAAAACCGAAATTTATACAGCTAACACCTGGATGAAAACCGAAATTTATACAGCTAACACCTGGATGAAAACCGAAATTTATACAGCTAACACCTGGATGAAAACCGAAATTTATACAGTCGACCTCTGGCACGATTAATCATGCTAACGTGACTGTATGAATGCATGAATACCTTTTCTGACTTATGGAGTGGGTGGCTGGGTGTACAAGCCTATGATATTTATAACTTAAGCTGTACTCATCGGATCGAACTTGCAGCCTTGAAATGAAAATTTCCTTTGAGTAGGAGGAAGACCAGATGCGTAGAGCCTTTTACATAGGTTAAAAATAAAACAACACATCTAAAATAAAATTTTAGATGTATGTAAATAATTTTTATGTATCAAATGAATGCAAATCGAGCGATGACTGTTTAAATTTAGTTTTGACCTCTAGCTTCCTAGTTCTCATATCAAAATACACATAATTCCTAAATGAAATCGAGTGAGCCCCGACACAAAGCACCACTGAAATCTAATTGATGCATTCAGACAGATCAAGTCAAATGTATATCATTTAACATTTTTTCGCACGCAATCCTTCTTCCGTGATATTCATCTTCCCTATCTGAGTAAAAGTAGTTGATGTAAGCCTTTAACGTTAGAATTTTCGGACTCATATTACCGTTATTACAAACAGCATCATTATACTGGCACTGGTATCAGGTAGTCACCGATATCAGAATGAGGAAGAAACTGCTACTCAGAAGTGGACTCCAAAGAATAAATTGGGAAACAACTTAAAGAAGAAATACAATGTATGGGCTATTTTCAAAAGAGGACCGTATCGTCCTCTGGGGCATTTAAACGGTCAATGTTGGACTGACATTTACTTGGCGCTTATGTCCTTTGCAGCGTTCACTACCTTAGATGGGCAAAGGGAAATGTCTTTGCATTTTGTGTATATTTACGCTTTTGTTTGAGTCACGATCTAGTTTTCATTCCTTCATTTTGTGCTTGAGAAAGCTTTCACGCAGAGTTGAAGATTCTCTACGATATTTGTATGACGATGGTTAACTTTTTCCAAATTTATTAATGGCACATAATTGATTCAACAGATTTTAAACAGCATGCAAGCCCCTCCAGAGAAATTGTGGAGAAGCTTCTTTAAAAACACCAATGAGAGCAACATTTGATTGAAGACAAACGAAATAGCAAGAAATTTAGTATGGATGGTGCTAGGCACGCACTTCCATAGCTAGTGTTCAATATCACCCGCGTTTTGAAATTTAAAAAATCTATATCATTGTTATGTCGATGTGAAAAAGGTTCACTATTCGATTGTAACTGTTCGATAATGACTTCGGTATCTTGCTCAACATTGATTCACATTTCATATCACTTTTCTTCACAAGCCCCTATCGTTGGTGCATCAGTGGTGTCAATAATGATATAATATCTTTTTTCATGAGCTAAGTTTGCTTGAAGTGAACGAGTTAATGAATACAATCTGTGTGCTCCGATAAAAGGTTTTCGTCTCAAACGCATAACAAAAATATTTCTTTCACTCATAACATTTTGCCAGAACTCAAAACACAATCTTTTTGAGTGAAACAGCTGCCGTACTTTACAGTGATGAAAGCATGAACTACTTAATGTAAGGACTGAACTGACTGTACAAAATTGTGTCACTCATTTCGATTGTCAATGACTCATTCACAGCGGATACAGGTTTGACAATCTCATGATAACAGAAGCTCGGTGACCACAAAAATAAATGCTTTAGTAAGGTTTTTATTGAAACCAGCTACATTTCGACGACTCAAATTTTTAGGCATGTGATGACTCAAGTATGTCTTTTTCATACCGACCCTTTAGCAGAATGAGAGCTCCATGGCTAAAAGACGGAATGTATGCCCTGGGTTACACTGAGGACGGAACAGCTTTTTTCGTCACAAGACCTTCTGAGAAGATATTCTTCCTCATGCCGCTGAGCGCAAAAAATGTTTCTAGTTTCGACCAGATATTTCATTAAAATACAACGTACCTCGAAAACATGTACTTATCCCTTGACTGACGATTACCCATGTACTTTTCGATTTTGATTTTTTAAGTTGCAACTAAGTTTTCTTACATGGCATTTCATTTTCTTAAACTTAATATTTTTGTCTTTTACTCAACTCTTCTTGTTTGTATCTATGTCAGTAAACACACTCGTAAAAAAATACAGAAGTACTCAAAGACTACATTTTTTTTGGATCACTCTGTAGAGAATGTCTCGTTGAAAAATTATTCACTGAAGGCAAGCTGCTCCGGTGGGGCTTAAAAATGTTCTGAAAAGCATCATTCGTCTTATATTAGATTATAACTTAGCGTTAGCCTCTCATACCACTACAAAAGTATTTCCAAGAAAGGAAAAAAGGAAGGCAAAATGGAAGGCATAGGAAGGAAAGGAAAAAGGATAAAAAAAGGATGGCAAAAATTTCCCAAACCTGACAAAAGTTTAAAATGAAAATCATTGGAGCTGAAAAAAGGACAACACGTGACAAAACAAAAAATTGACTCTATTTTAACAAAAGGAAGGTCTACTTAATTTTCAGTTTGGGACTTCACATTTTATTTTCGGAAGTGCTACAACCCACTGATACGATAACTCTATCCACCGGAGGGGGAATACAGTTTATCATTTCAAGTTATATTCGCTTTAGGGATTCAGTTCCATTTTAAAATCCTCAAGGAATTCCTCAATTGTATGCTTATATCATCGACACGGATGAGACCAACGACTTCACTCATACAGGCTTAGTGGCAGTAGTTGATTGGAAAAGTCATAAATCATACGGGCGGATTTTATTGACGAATTTAGGAGATAAAGAGTCAAGTACGTGGGACAATGCGCTATACTAACTATTGCTGAGTAACCTTTGTCTTTCCCGCACGAATAGCTAGAATTTTCACGACAATTTTCACCTTCTCTTAATTAACAAGTCGATTAAAACTTTGAAACTTCTCAAGTCCTCCTCATTCAAGTTCTCAGGAAGCATGAAAAAGAGCTTGAGTCCATTTCCTATAGAGTAGTTGAACCCTTAGAATGAGAATGCAGTCTCTATTCAACTCTCATTGATCTCACTGCAGCCTTTCACCGAGTGTCTCTCTTGGTTCATCACATTTGGTGACGTTCACGTCGATGTCAGCATGTTCAGTGTACAACATCGTGAACATTGCCTCAGCTAGCATTTTCTCATTTATCTATTCCTTATTTATCAGCATCCTATGCTGTTTTTGTTGCGATCATCTTTTTTCGGTTCCCTGTTGCCCTTTTTTCCAGGACTTATGACTTTCTTAATCAACTTTTATCTTCTCTCCTAAAATTATTTTTTTCAATCATGCTCTTTCTATGCGTAGTGTGTGGGGACACACCTCGTCCGTTCTCCGTTCCCTCAATTCTATCCTAATTCTTCGTGAGGAATTAGCAAAAATAGGAGAAATAGAACATACCATTTAAATGCCACAGTTTGGATGACACAGACACCAAATTGGTGTAGGCATCACATTGCTGACGTTGATTGCATAGGAGTTTTCAGAAGCGCTAATGAAATTACGACCACCATATTAAAGTTTATTCCACTAAAATCTAACATAGTACCTCATACCGGAAAGGATAAGTCAGTTCGAGTGTGTCACCTGATAAAATAGGACCTAACGTTACACACGCTTCAATTATGATCATGGAATAATTTAAAACCCTATTTCACTACGTCACCATTCGAATTGAAATTTACAATAAGAGCAATTCAATTTATGAGAATTATATTTTATCATGATATTACGAGCCTCAATTTGCGACACTCAATGCCAGACGGTTCTACAGAGACACTGTAGGTCAATATTTTATCAGGAAGATCTATCAATAGTTTATAAGTTCTTTGGATGATCATGTTCATTGCTTTATGATGCTGTTGACAGCGTCACAGGGACCTTGTTTGAAACGATCAATGCGGTAACACGTTCACCTAGTTTCCGCGGTCGTTGCCGGTTAGCTTGGTTAGGCTGTAAGTAGCAGAATGGAAAAATCGACTTCAATGCTCGAATACATTGTTATCCTTCCTAAGAAATATGATAAATGCAATTGCACGATACATTTCAACCTGTATGATAACAGTTATCTCTTAAAGAGGTCGGGAAACAGATGAAATGGGATTTATTTATACTGGTCCGTGAATTCGCATTTTACCGACTGGTACACATGTGGCCCAATACGCGGGGAGCGTGTTAAATTCTTCAAGCCTTTACTGCCGAAGCGAATCAAAGAGTTTTTACGACAAATTTGAGGTACCTTCGATTAATTTTGTCCGGTCCTATTCTTAGGTGTGAATTTCCGATTTTGATACGTCGCAATAGAGACACAGCAGGTTGCGTAAGTTCTTTTACCTCGAGCAAGAACTTACGCTACCAGATGTAGAGCTACGACGACGTAAATTGCATCGAAATTTAGGCCCTGTCGCGGTCCCACACGTATACTGAGAGTAGAATGTAACTAAAAAGTATAGGTATGAATTTATGTGAATGATTCTATGTATGTAATTCCGTTCAAAGATAAAAATCTGTTTAGAAAAATAATCAGCACAAAAAATGTAAGAAATACCCATAATATTTCAGAGCAAGTTAAAGCATTTTGGGAATTTTTAAACCCCCACATATTTTAAAACTCTTGGCAAGACTCATGTGTATCTTGCGTCATTTTTGTTGCTTCGCATGTTTCCGGAATATTTTAGTCATTACGCTCATAAGATCATTTCTTTTCGAAGAACTTTCCTTGAGCCACAATCAGCGAACGTGAATGTGTACGCAGGGTTAACGTGAACGTGACCACACAAAGTCCGATCCGTGTATTGAGCACGATATGCGGGGATATCACACTTATCTTCAAGTTACGTCAACGTGTTCTTATCAGGCGATAAGCAATGTAGGCTTGACAATTTCTGCTAGTTCTTGTTTTAACTCATAGTAAATGACGCCAACAGGAAGACAAGCTATTTGGTATTCATTGCCGAAAAGGCCGCTAGATTTTGATTGGATAGCGTAGCGGTTGAGGCAGCGATCACATCATGCGTCTGGCAGCCCGGACTCTTTGACTCCGTTCAGTTGAGCACAGAAAGTTCAAGGAACGGAAAGTAGCACACTACAAAGTACAGGACGAGATGTATCCCACGCTCCATACTGCACGAGCGTACTTTCTTATCAAGATGGACCCTCGTGAGCATAATGCACAGACAGAGATAGGGGATAATGTTAAGATCGTGAATACCTTCGGCAATAGTTTCTTGCTTTGAGCGCTATTGTTTGTCCCGGGATTCTGGAATAAAATTGTTTTAAGTCTTAATGCCCCGGCATGTTTTAGTTTTTTCATATCGGAAAAAATGATATGTAAGAGAACCAAAAACATGAAATATGTATGGATTGCTCAAGAGAAAGAACGTCTGCATTCATATATGTCTGCCAACTTCTGAACATTGTATAATTTGTCAACGCTGTCATGCAAACCAACCGTTGCATTGATTTTATAACTTATTACTTCCAAATTGCTAGTATCTAGCGATTATGGTGCACTTAAAGCAACTTCGTTTTGAATTTCGTCGTGGTGTTTACCTCCGTTGACTTTTTCAACGACAGCACCAGCAGCTTCTGCGGCGGTGTCCAGTTTCATGCATCACAATCCGCAAAATTTATACCATGAGCGTAATACGCGAGTGCACGTATTTTCCTGCCAAACTCTGAATTATCAGGATAATCACTGGCACTTGTCGTCGAAGTGAGCTTTCACTTTTAATCACATTAATATTAGGGTCCCGTCTGTCTATCAGTCAAGTTTCCTCGCCCAGAGGCACGCTAAATCTTGATCAAGTGCTCACTCGGCGACTTCCTCTAGACTACAGGACTTATTCTATTATTTTTACCATCAGTTCTTCTCTAGTTCTTGTAGAATTTAGAGTTTAATCTAAATTACATATACCAAGTCAAATTGAGACTTCGTCGCATTATTGAATGTGTTCCTAATAAAGAAAAAAGGAATTAACCATTTCTCGTGAAATTAAGAGAATGGGGACGCCGATGCATTCTTGCACAGGAAATTAGATTATAAGTTAGTTTCCACCTCTCAAACTAGAACAAAGATGTTCTCAAAATAGGAGAGGGAAAGGCACCATTTGATATGAGACAAATTGAACAGGTGATCTACGCACGTGTATCACTATATATCCGCCCTGTGTATATGAACAGTACGATTGAAAAAGTTTTTGAAACACTATGAAATTTAAAGAAAAAATTTCCAGGGACTGAAAAAATGAAATCAGTGAACATGAAATAGACGGTCCAAACAGAACAAAACAAATAAAAAGGTATTTCATTTCAACAAAAGAAGAGCTGCCTAATTTTCATCTTAGGCACTCGCATTCTCGTCCTGAGAGTGTCAGTTCCCACAGGTACAATAGTTGAATCTCCATGAAGGGAATTCAACAGTTTTTTCGTTACTAAGTGCACTACAAGGGCTCAAAATTTCAGAGTTTCGTTCAGTACATCTCGTTACGCTGACATACGTAAGCGTGAGCATTCCGGGCAAACGAAGTAAGAAGAGAAAGAAGAATGACCTCAAAGGTACTCGTGCAGGGAGGTCGGTTGCACGGAACGCCAGCCTCTTCGAAAGAAAAAGGGAAGCATCAAAAGAACATATAACGTCAGCCTAAATGCAAATCTTGACTCACAACAGACTCCAGCAACGAATGTTGCTTTTTTGTAGCTAGCTACGGTGACCACTGAGGATCCTCTATGGGATAATATGGAAACAATCAAAGAAATGACTGAAGGGAAAAAACTTTACTCAAACCTAAAAACCCAGTAGAAAAAATGTTTGCAGTTGTAAGCCTCACTCTATACTCTGTTTCTTGACTTGGCCAGACTTACCAGCAGTAGAGAGAATTGCACGAAAATCCTCTGGGATTAAACAATCGATACAAATTTAACTAGAAGTAGGTAACCAATAATTTACTGCTGCAACTTTACGACTGGAAACACGCGAGATTATATTATCTTCCACTCACTTCTGCTGCCCATTCTATATAGTTATTAGACTTCAAATTCAATTTGATTTCTCCGCATATTCTTCGCAAATAGGGCTTTGCCACACACTCAAATATTCCCTCACTCCGATTCAATCGGTAAATTAATGAGTTTGGGAAATTTTCTTTAAAGCCAGCCAAAAAATATAGAGAAATCAGCCTCGATTTCGGAACAATGTTGGAAGACTTTTCCTTACATTGATGGTGGTATTAAGCCGCCCATAGACGATCAATTTAATAGTCAATATCGTGGACTCAATATATTGATGAGATTTTTTGTTGCTCACAAAGTCAATTAATTGACGGTCGTCAATCCAGCCTACAGACGATCAATTAAATTGTCAATATTCATCATTGTCAATTATATTGACAATAAAATTGATTGTCTATGGGCCTCTTTCGACTCTGGCAGTGTCAAAACATAATCTTAAATCACTGTTAGTTTTACAATAGCGTTGGACTTGCTCATCCCAGCAGTGAAGGAGGCACTAGACACGGGTATGGTGTCTGCCCCCTGCGTTTTCTTTAGAGTTGAGCAAATCAATTCTAAAAATAGAATTGACACCGGATTTAGCTGGATAAGCTGGTTCAATGCTTCTCTAAAAAGTACCGCACCGCTAGATCAAAAAGAGCACATGCAAGCCAGATCTTTGCAGAATTCTTATTAAAAAAATGTTATTGGTTATCAAAATTGGGAAGATTTGTAAGATAAAAGAACGGTTATTACAAAAATTATGGAATAAAAATGTTTTTGTAACTATTGCTTATGATTAAATTTAACACAAAATTACGATAAAATTGGGAAATAAATCAAGTTTTTGAGGAATCAATAACAAGTATGGATTTTATTTCTCACTCTTGACAGGTCTGTACGCAACTAGATTAGCTCTTTTCATGTCAAAATTCTGAAATTATCTATTTCTTCAAGCGGAGTTTGGACCAGAAGGATGACTCACAAGCCTCCATGAAAATTGAGTAGGCTCTATGGTCAAATTTAGTTTAAAAAGCCAAAATTTGAGGACTCGGCTAGAATAAGGCTGATTTACGACCCCAGATTCCGCCCAGGTGGAGACCTGGGGATTACTAGATTACTACACTAGAAGCTCGGGATGTGATGACTATAGCGCATTGACCACAGCGTTTTCTCGCAAATCTGGATCTGGATGCTGTGTTTGGGTCTTGACTCTTCGTCTGGATCTGGACGCTGTGTCTGGATCTGGATTATGTGTCTGAATGTGGAGTTTAAGTCTGGATCTGAACTTTTTCGCAAGTCTGGATCTGGACTCTTCGAAAACTTTCAACCGGAGACGTGCTTCTGAAATGTGTGCGAACTTGAAGCTGAATGCATTAATCAAATTACACATATATAAGCTCTACTTCATAAAATTTTTCGTGTTTGAGTTCATAAATGGATTTATTGAACAGTGACAACAACATGCGATGAAATTCTACGCAGAAATCTCGGGTAGAAACGTGTAAAATAAAGGTCAGGAGTAGTGAGAACAAATTTAATTCTGTAGCCTACATCACAAGCCATGTCTATGTGCTACTGATTAGCGACGTCCTTCATCTGAGCGCTGTTTTTCAGTCGTTATTCAGCAAAGGAATACTCCAGTCCCAAAGCTTCAGTATTTGTTCCAAGACAACTAAAAATTGGAAGTTGGGCGCCATATTTCTTACTAAACAACATAATATTTGCTCAGAGAGAGGATATATAAGTACTATTTGCACTATAATAATTATTCGCTGCCTTTCCTAAACAATTGTTGCTCACATATGTTTAATATGAGTAAATAATTTGAGAGATAAGCCTTGAAATGAATTCGAATGAATCTAAATTTCGCGGCTAAGTGGAGAGTTTCCACCACGATGTAGAGACCTACACACCGTAGATACAGCAGGAACTACGGCTCGAGAGCGCGACGTTATCGTTAGGCCAAGCTGTAGTGAACGCCCTGTTGCCATGGGAGAGTGTTGCTCAGGTTGATATTAGCTCGCTTTATCTGGTAATATTATATTTCAAGAGCGAGTGAGATGAGGAATCACAGCATCTCAAAGTCTGTACATTTTTCCGCTTCTCACACACGAGAGGTTGAATGGTTTTAGTTTATTAAAACGTGAAGGATGTGATATTACATGGATTTTTACAGTGTTAACCACACTTATTTTCATACTTCTTTTTAAAGTAAAACCTTGGAAGTTAGGCTTTAGCGTCTACAAAAAACCGGTTGGTATTTCTGGGAATATTTTTTGCACACGTTTTGATGAATCTTTTCTGAATAAAATTACAAGGTATTTTTTTGGCCCTAAGGAACTCGTTAAATTTCTCACACCGTGTGTGTGTTCAGCTTTAAAAATT
The DNA here is from genome assembly GCA_014220935.1 of Platorchestia sp. MABIK. Lineage (NCBI taxonomy): Eukaryota > Metazoa > Arthropoda > Malacostraca > Amphipoda > Talitridae > Platorchestia > Platorchestia sp. MABIK. The sequence goes on from JACJUY010000705.1 coordinate 174,188, forward strand.
CAATACTGTATTAAGGGCGTTTAACAACAAAGTTAAAAACGGAACTCTACAGTACATCCGTTCCACTCGATAAAATTTCTTTTCGTAACAAAATTTATTTTCTTAACAAAAAGCACATCATGATTATCAAATTTAAGTTGAAATTCAAGTCGATCTGATTCTTGGAACGCTAGCCTCTTCGGAAACGTGCGTACATTCGTACTGACATTTTCACTAGAAATTCGGTTTTAAAACCTGCCCTGGCACAGAGGCTTTCTATTCCAGTAAGATTAATTGCCCAGATCAATCCTAAATGTTAATTGCCGATTGATCGAGCATTCCGTTTTCCCACAATGTGTGCGGGCGACTAAGTTTTGTTAGTTGCATCAGTGGGCTTGTGCGCATTTTGCCGAGGTGGAATATTGTGAAGCAGCTGCCGAGGGACGGCATTGCTCTATAAAAACTCGTCAGGGAAGCTTGAAAGGGCGTCAGAAAGGCGCACGGATCGCTAGCTAGAGATGGACTTTGCTCGAGCAGGCCGTGGTTGTGCAGGTGGTGCTGCAGGTGGTTCCGCTGGTGGTTGAGTTTACAAATGGCCGAGTAAATGGATGTAGAGGGTTGCGTAGAGTATATGTTTCCTCACATAAATGACTGCAAGGTACTACATGTGGATGACAGCACAGTTCTCCATTGGAATGACTGTACGGTTTTCCATATGATTGCCTCTCCAAATGAATGACTGCATGCTTCTCCATATGATTGAATGTATGAGTCTCTTATGGATGACTGCTTGGTTTTCCATATGATTGATTACAAGGTTTTCCATTGTGACTGTGAACATCCATTTGATCGAGTGCATGGTATACTAGTTGAGAGTATGGGTCTGATGATGGATGACTAAATAATTCTGAAAATAGGTGATTTAGACTTGTGTGGACGTTAAGAAAAAATAAAAATAAGTGTGTTCTCATATCATACATTTCAGCGCTTGCACCTCAAATAGCATGGAAAGATTACAAAATATTAATCATTTATTGTGATGTGTTGGTAAAATTCTAATTCGTTTCAAATTTTCAGAAGATCTCGTGAACATTTGTGTCGTTGGTGTTTTCGAGGTTATGTGTCCATGGTAATTTGAAAACATTCTTCCAGGAATTCATTTTAAATTTTTTTAAATTTTTGTTTCTCGGTTGCTTTATGGGTAATTTTAAAACCCCAAATACCAAGGCTATCGCACGACCTATACGTTTCCTTTACGACATTTATCAAACCATAATTTGGAAATTTTCATCAAGCTCTCTTCCACACTTAATGAGCCCACAAAAAAGCAATCGAGACGGAAGTCTATCCAAGGCCAATCAGGTTTTTTCCTGCAAAGCTCATGGTTTCATTCGGAATGGAAGTAGCGACAGGCTGGCAAACGCGAACCTGATTTGAATTGCGGCGCCAGGCTTCTATTGCACATCTAAGTATCTGCTGTGTCTGCGCGCAATTTCTTCCAGTTAAGAATGCACCGAACAGTTGACTTGTGCGAGCCGAGGGTTCGATCTTATCGAACCTAAATAGTGCTCTATGAAAGCTAGGTAATGCTACAGGGCGAGAAAAGTACACCACGCGCTTGCTTCTAGTAACATAATCTTAAATGAGAGAACTGATGGGCACTCTCCTAAAAAAATCAACTGTTTTTCCTGAAAATCAGGAACTAAAGGTAGGTCAGTTTCAGATTTGCAGGGAAAATATTTCTGTGCAAATGGGTTGGTTACCTCATAAAACGTCAAAATCACCAGAAAGCGATAAAAATTAAGATACGTGCGCGCACTTCATAATATGTGACCTTATTTAGCAAGACGACAGCGAGTAGTTATTTTTTCATAGAAATTTTGACGTACGACAACAGAGCATCATTGTAAATGAAGAAACTCAAATTTACTGGGATGCAAATTAAAAGAACACCGAGGCTTTTTTTTCGGTGAGGTAGAAAATGCAGAGACGCTTTGCTTTGATTTTACTTCATGTCTTTCATTTGAAGGTTCAGGAGCTACTTTTCAAGTAGAACATCCAAAACGATCAAACGCAAGCAATTTGTGAATATTATTCCACCTATTTCAAAATTAGGCAAATCATACAGAGAAATATTCAACTGGCATGATATGAACTTCAAGCACAAAATACCCAACATGTCGTCACGGTTGTGTAAAAATTAATAGGAGTTTTTGAGCAATTTCTTCCATGAGTTTGACCATGTGCAAAGGTAACAAAGAAATCTCGTAAGTGCTTATATTTTTGAGGAGTGTTTTTTATCAATAAAAACATTTTCTCCCACTTGCGCAAGCTATCGCTAACGTCAGGGACAAGTTTAGTCTGAGCAAGGAGAAGATAGAAATGAACCATCAAGCATGAGAATATGCACGCGGAAAATACAATTTGCAGCCAGCGACCTTTTGAGAAAAACACACCAAGGCTTGCAGATCTTTTGGTTGTCCTTCAGCTGGCTTATCGAGCGAGGTTCTGTGCGATGCTAAAGTTCTTCAGCTGAAGGTCTGTCTCGTCGGATCCGACGGGATGAATCATCTTGCTATTCAACTGAAAGTCCGTCTCATCAGGTCTGAGGGGATAAATCACCTAGCCATTCAACAAAGTCTGTCACGTCGGATCCAACGAGACGAATCACCTTGCTATTCAACTGAAAGAGTGTCTCGTCACGTCTAATAGGTTAAATCATCTACTTTTTCAACTGAAAATCTGTCGTCAGATACAGCGGTATGAAGCACTTCGCTATTCAAGGGAAGGTCTGTCTCGTTGGATCCTTACGCACGAATCATAACTGCTCACCAACCCAAACTGGTCGCCCCGGATGATCTACTTCTATAACAATCACGAGTACTCACTGTGTTCGGTGTTCAGTGAAACATGTCCCAAAATATTGGGGCGATAGCAATTCATTGGGAGAAGTATTGGGGGAAGTTTTCAATTCTCACGCTTCTCCATAATTAAATGATAAGCCTTAGACCTGCACACAGAGCCAAGCTGACGCCGGCAGTCCTACCGGGTGATAAGAAGTGATTACTCGGTAACATTGATATAAGTTAACTAATTTGTGGAACACTGATAGCGCCGAACTTTTAATGAAAATTTGTATATGAATATGAATAGAAATCAATGATATGTTACTTCAATACTTTATCATTAAATAACAATTTGATTGTATCACCCACCTGAACTGATATCAATCACCTGTACAGATGATTTTGACAGCGTGTGATTTTTTGGGGTCAGAAGAGAGGGTTGGACCTTTGAATCAGTTGTGCCAACGCAGGTAATGGTACGACTTGGCAATCGTTTTACTACATTCTTATCAATGAAACTTGTGCAATCTACAGTCCACTGTTAATTTTTAACTCATTGCAAAATAAAAAAAAATCTGCAAGGAGGATCTTCATGTGATCACTGGCAGCGAAATGGGCATTGAAACGTAGGAGGCGTTCGGTTCAAGCTTACTTTGACGTGCATTACGTATTATTAGAGAAGTTGACCGAGGGGATGCGTGAGTTACTACTAGATGATGTGAGGTTGTCTTTCAGAAGTAGATGCAAACTGAGACGCATCTGTGCACGAGCACATGTACACGCCAGAAACAATAACCAGGGTCTCTAAAAATTATGTACAGTGTAGGAAATTGTGTGAATAACTTTGTAAGAAAAACAGTGAATAAATTTCTCAAAATAGCACTGATTTTCAGAAATGTCTCATGTAAAATTGAACGAGGCTCCAAATGGTAATGCTATTCCAGTTGATTAACAGCGAATACAGTTCAACTTTGTTGACTTGTGTGAATGTAAAGGCTGCCACATTCTTTGAATTCAGCCTTGATTTTGGAGTAAAAACACTACGATCAAACCTCGTGAGGAAAATCTTATGCTCATCTTGAAGAGCAAAATGATTCATGTTATTCGAGCTGGTTTCAACAGGGCGACGTCAAACTTCGCTCTCTCTTAACTCAGGAACAAACTGCTTCACGCGTTCACTGCAATAGTGCGGATGTTTCAGTCGGTTTGCTTAAGTTGAAGAAATCATTGGAAAACCGGCTTAACTGCTCTATTATATTTTCAACATTTCTAAAAAATGTTAAAAATATACTCGAGCAGTAGAAATGTAAAAAATACAATTACCTAGTATACTAAAAATCGTTTTGTATAAAGTTGTAAAATAGTTCAAGTGCAAAAGATTCATACCGGTACGGTATGAATGTTAGCTAATCCTAATAATATAACCACTAATTTATATGAAATGAGTTTGATTCATTCGCATAAACTTCACACGATTTACAAACAACTTTTCGTCAAATTAATCTAGCCTTGAAGTGAAAGATGGATGGCGTAATCTACCTTTTCCTACTAACTTTGCTTCTGCTAGGAACCAAACTCGACAAAGTTGCCAGAAATATTCCAAAGATTTAAACCAATGACACACGTAGCTCTCATAAAATAGAGAAAACGAGCTACATTTTTTTCTCAATGAGACTAAATACATTTTTTTAAAGATTTTATTCACATCTAGAACGAAATAAATTGAGTGGTATTCTCTGTTTGATACTGTCTGTGTTTGCGTTTTGTATAGTCAAAATCGAGTAAAACTGGTTGAAATAATGTGTATGAAGAAACAAATTATACCGTGCCCAAAATTTTCATTAAAAATTAAAAGATTTTATGTATCGACCTGCTCAAAAATTCTGTATTTACTAAACCTAAGCAACTATGGCTCAATTTCGTAAGAAACTAATTACACTGAAGTCCTATTACTAGCGTAGAAATAACGGGCTTAGATGCAGCTAAGGAAACTTAATGACACAACAAATTCTTAAAATTGAAGAGTTTACTTCCTCAAAAAACAAACGTAATTTCAAGAGAAAATCCAGAAATCGAAGAGGAAGCGAAGCCCAATCCCAAGTTTAGAACACCGCCGGCACACCAAACTCAGAAAATTGAACAAAATATCGGTGATCGCCGGGGAACTTACCTCTCTATCCCTGTTTCAGCGCAGCACCAATGTTGCAGGTGACAATCCTTGACGTTTCTGCCTTTGTTTGCACTGTGACGCCAAGGTCCCTTACGTCGCGCGGACGCAAGCAACAGCAGGCATGCATTGACTGACGCAAGACGCAACGCCGTCAGTGGGTCCCGCAAGGGAAATTTTCGCGTTTTCTGTGCAATTGACCTTCACTCATTGCTCCCCTCTGCTGGGCATGTTCCTATCGCTTGAACAGCACGCACACATGATTAATTTTCTGTGATGTTTCCAAACAGCTCATCAGCGATATTTTCAAACGCATCACTATCGGTATTTTCCTATATTCGTCTAGTTGGAACTTCTAAGGTAGTTATTTCCATCCACACTCAGAATGATGATTGATATTTTTATTTTAGCCAGCACGGTCGTCACTGCCGCTAAAATTTGAGGCTAAAAATCAGTTTTCGCGTAGTTCAACACTTGTTCAACACTTTAGTGCTCGTCATAGCCGTGTGTCTATCGGACCGGACTCCGTGCGGGAAACCCGGGTTCGAGTCTCGGCGCTGGTGGCGATTTTCTCTGTTGGGTATAGGAGAAAAAATTGTAAGCACAATACCCCACTCTACTCAGGTGTCTGAAATGGGTACCGGTCTTTGACCGGGGGAAAGCGTCATGGCGCCCTGGTGTTAGTTATAAGGCATTTAAAAACCAATGTAAAAGGTGATATGTATCATGCTTCAATTGGAAATAAAGCATCCGAAGATGCCGATGTTTGTTTGTCTTCAACTGGAGGTTGAGCTACGTGCACCTCATTTAGTTACTTCCCAAATTTTGAATCACCAGGGGGGAGGGGGTGATAAGTCTCTCAGGAAAATCTCATTTATCACTTCTAAACCGATCGCGATCGCTGTCAAAGAAATGGAGAGGAAAAGGGATTATTCAATGTTTGATCGCCCTCAGGCTGACCTTTCCTACCTATCGTTGATTGTTGATCGAATTTTACCATGCTCTCATATGTCAAGCATCGACAAACACGTCAAACTTGTAACTTCTTAAGAAAAATCAGAAGTGAACGGATGTCGACGGCGTAGAAAAAATTAGAAAATTTAATGTCCAAACTATCAATGAGGTTATCCATGCATGGTAATAGCAGTACCTTTACAAGGTGATTGTGGTGTAAATAATTAGGTTTAGAAGTCCTTATTGCACAACTTCCGGTAAAATTCATTCTTTCGTGTCTGCAACGATATCTTTTGTGGCAACTAATGAAAGCTGGCACATGAATTAGATTTTATTCCAAAACATATAGTTGGTACAATTCATCAAGTTAATTGCTTTTTTAATGCCTCACAACTAAACCAGATCTCGGGTACGGTTACTTCAGCATGCCGGTACCCCCTGGGTTGCCGGTAACCCCTGGGTTACCGGCAGCATTTCAAACCCCTTCAGCATTTCAAACCCCTGGGATAACTAATATTCTTCCTTTTCCAAATGAGAAGAAACACCGTATTTGCATTGTGGGATTTTAACCCTCGAATATTTTATCATGGGCGAGTGCTCTAACCACTGGTTGCGGCGACCTAGTTGGAGGGAAAGTCTGTTTTTCAGAACTTGATTGCTGTGCCACGAAGCCTGTGCTCGACGAGATGTATTTTCACAGTCAACCGAGTCAAACTAAATCGTTTTAAAGCAAACATGATTTTTTAGAGGTGAAAATTGGTCGAATTCATTTATAATTTGAATCAAGGATCGTATTAGTCGCATTACGGAGACTAGTTTTTATCCTTATCAGTTGAGACTCGAGTAAGATGGCGTCGTATAATTCAAGAGTTGTCTGCACTAGCCTCTTGCCTTCAACCATCACTGGCATGCACTCTGAATGGAAATATTTTAATAAAGGCCTATTCCCAAATCGTGTTCACGTGCGTAACGTCTCAGACGTACACATAACACTTTGACGGCGTATTGGGACATGTGTGTAACACCAGGTAAATTGCTCATTTTCTCGTCGGTATAAATGAGCAACATTTCAACTGTTTCACAACCATTTTTTAAAACGTGTATTAGCGAATGGGATAGAAAATTGCCGAATCATTATTTTTTTCACAATTCTTAAAGAGAATAGAAATGTATACGAGCGGTTAAGTAAGTTTTTTAATTAATTTATTTAACTGCAGCCACCACAAAACGTCGTCAGCGTGATAAAGACGAGTGCGCGAGTGTTTCATAAAATAGGAGGTACGAGTTTACTAGAACGCGTATTGCCTCAGTTGGCGTATCAGCCTTTTTTGTCTAAGTCTCCAGAAGCTCGGAATTTAAACGCAATTAAAATAAACAGGGGAAAAAGTCCCGAGATAGGCACTAAGTGGACTCATCAATGAGAAAACTATGCATTAATGAACATAAATGGTTAACAGCTAATATTGTGACTTGTCAAAAATGTCCCCAACTCAAATGTTTATATTCACTGTAATTTTTAAAGTTTAACCTCGGCTTACGCAGTTATCATGAAGAAGTTCAAGCTGAAGAAGTACGCTGGCGTAAGATGACATTGACGTCTTGGTGAGAAAGCAAAGCGAGACGAACAAAGATTAGGAAACGAAGAAACTCTGCCAGGAGGCCCGTTTCAAGGTACTGCGGCTATCCAGACAAGTTAGAAAAAACATAGAATTTAAAGATAATATATACCTCAATATACAACTTAACCCCTCACAGATTCCAACAAGTATTTTATTCATTTTTTTTTTCAACGGTAGCTATGGTCACTATTGAGGAGAGTTAGTTCTCCAAGATACATTGAAGAGGGATTTCTCTTTTAATTCGACTCAACACGTTGACTGTGATGGGTTAAACTGAAGTTCAGTATTCAACTCAAATTTTAATTCAAAATTTGCGAGAAACGTCCACTGCAACAAAAACTTGAGCACGACCCGCCGATGGGTTATGTCGCAGTTGACATGTTAATTACCTAGCTGAATTGAATCCGTTCTTCTTGAGTCAATGAAAGAATAAATAATCAGGAGAGTCAAAAGTTTTTTTTTTTACCTTCGGTGCGTTTACAAAATGTTATTTTCCTGTGTTATTACAGTGAATAATTTCCATATTGAAGATCAAGCGTCCGATTAATATTCTTTATCTTTATTACAGCCGAGTCCACAGAAGAACTTTGTCTGTCGGCTGTACTATTACGACGACTTAACACGTTGGTCGCGATGTAAGCCGCCGATCTACCCGGAGGGGATTTTCGTAGTGCTGCTGACCGACCAGTGGCAACAAACTCAATTTTCATAAATACTCAATCAGAGCTAAATGAAGGCACAATTCAGTTAATGTTTGCGATTTTCGAAATTGCTTACTGCAACTCACTTTAAATTAAATTGAATATTGAACTTCAGCTTAACCCAACGTAGTAAATTGTTTGAAAATCTGGCAACAAGATACCAAGCTTTTACATGGCGGCTTACAAGCAAACTTCGGTAGACCCTTCAATAGCCCCTTGTCCTCGAGATACGTCGAGGACAGTCTACAAAATTGTATTTCTCTATGGTGGAGCGAGTGTAAAGTTGGGGTTACTCCAATGCTCTCTACCTTCAGACTAGCAACCTAATAATTTTACCGAACAATATCATGAAGCGGGTATTCGTTCTAGATTGGGTGACGAAAACTGAAGGAAGCTGCAAAGAAATCATAAAATTCATTACAATTTTACTTGATTTAGTTCTCAAAGAAATCAGGTTGCATCTTAAGCTTTCGCACTTGGCCCTGTATTGCGGAAACTTGTAATTAATGAATTTTATGAGATGAAATTCAGCCCTCTGTAGCCTTCCGTACAGTTCGCAGCCAACATTTTTCCCATCACCGTTTAATGATCGCTTGAATGAGCATGGTTTTAAAAGATCTAATAAAATGTATTCGCACCAATTTTAAATGCCATTTTTTTGGATAAAGTTGTGTATGGAGACTAGCAGTGGGCTCGACTCGAAAGTTAAACGCTGGCAGTGATGGATAGACGTACAAATTTTTTAGACTTGACATTTTGACTGGGACGTGACCTACCGGTGGTCACTGAGGGGATTTTCAAAATGCTGCTGACCAACCACCAGTCACACACTCAATTTTCATAAATACTTAATGAAAACTAAATGAAAACACCTATTTAATGTTCGTTCTCTAAAATTAACTCTAATTTGAGGTAAAAACAGAACTTCAGTTTAACCCGCCGATGTTAACGTGTTCAATCACAGCCAAAAAAAACAACTTCGCTCGGAATAAAATTCTCTCGAGTGTTAGGTGGGATTTCAGAAGAATCTTTCTGAGTAAACTGTTGCAAAATAACCTGACAGCATTGCTGTCTGTACTGTCTAGTTTTTACGTAGCTGGGCCAAACAAGCGTCTAGCTTTGGCTCATCTCTTTCCGATAAGGATGATCCTTCATCAAGACATTGCTCATTCGTATAACTCAAAAAAGATTCAGACTTTAGGATGGAAAAGCTCAGGGACAAAAATGAATCCCAGAGATCGAAGCGAAAATGAGCTGAAGTTCTTTTTTCACGCTACTGAACAGAAGGATTTCGATGAGGGAGGGATTAGAAATCTGAAAAACAAAAGAGCAGAGGTTGCTGATGAAGACGGTGATAATGATGAATAAATTAACACTCGTTGATATGTTGCCATTAAGTTAAGCATCTTAATAGCGAGTAAGCGAGTAGAACCAACGGTACAACCGTCTCATTGATGTACCTAAATTAATTCTTATCACTCACTTAATTTAGATGAGTTTTGTGAACCTGATCATTAACCTAACTCAGATCACTAACATAATTCAGAACACTAACATAATTTAGACCGAAAACACAAGAGAAAAATGAACTGGTGAGATTCACTAAAACCCTGTAGCATCAGAAAAACCAGAGAACAGAATCACCAAAAATACTCACTAGAACACCTATGTCATGATCACTCAGGCCCGCACACAACTGCAGCTTCTAGGGGAGGATTTAAATAAAAAAAGTAGTCTCATTGTCTTTACTTTTGGCTACTTTGAAACTTTCATTACACAAAAATGTGAATGTGTTCAATCAGGTTTCATGGCATAAAAGTTAACACACGTAACGAAAGAAATCAACAATAAAATCCTCGAACACAAAGGAGTAATTAAGCAGTAATTAAAGACAGAAGTTCCATAGATGTATGAGATCGCGCGTTAATTAATTAATTAATTAAGGTTACTTACCACGACATAATATTACTAGCAAGCTTCAACAACAAACAAGTTTCATACAAGGGAAAGGGGCAACTCGCACTCGGGTCAAAAACGCATAGGTCTCTTCTTTAGTATTTACACGAACAAAATCGGCCACACGAATTAAAGCTACTCAGTAATACTGCAAGAGAAAGAAGAAATAGAGTGTAATTTTCTGTATTTTTACTCAACAAAAAACTGATGAGGCATTATACAAAGAGTAAGAATATTTCGTTTTACTCGACAAAAAACAGGCGAAGCATCATACAAAGAGTAAGAATATTTTGAAGAAACCAAACAAAGAACACCAATCGTTCATGAGCTCAGAATATGACACACTGGCCACTGTTGTAAAACGTCAGTCTAGCTGCGAAATTGAATTGACGACCGAACCTTTTCATCTAACATAAAAATCTGCATTTGGAGGCATAGTCTCAAAAATGTTTGACATTGACTAGCTTTCAAATCGAGATAAATTCGTGTCACGAAAACTAAAGCTTTTGACGTAATGAAGCATCGAAAACTTTCCGGACAAAAAACAAGTCACCTAGTGTGTTTCGACGTCCAGTTCTTCAATATTGACTACGTTGCTCAATCGGTGTTCAAAGCAGTGAATGCAAGTCTGAGCAGACATCAGACTTCATTCACAACTGGCAAGGCGTGGGCTTACTTTTTAGTTGTTCCACAATGACAGAACGAAAACGAGACGCTTCAGAATGACAAAAAGGGTCTTTAGTGTTAAGTGGGGCTGATGAACATACAGTGGAGGAAGTACCCGAATTTGATGGGGTTTTGAGCCACACTATTGCGTGGGTCTACCAAAAATCGAAATAATTCTGCGCATGCGGTAATTCAGGCCAGAATTGCGATCAGAAGAAAATTATAACCGATAGGGACCGCCGACGTGTGTTCCGAATTGATGACCGGAACCGTTTTGCATCGAGGATGGAACTACTGTGAAACGCCAGTGATGGCCTTTTTTCAGCTTTTTCTGAACGATCTCTTCGTAGGTAATAGGAAACTCCATGCAATGAGTATATAGAGCACAGTGGCTCGCTAACGGCCGAAGTTTACTCGTGCCCATAAACAACTCGTATAAAATGGGCCAAAGCAAACGTACGTTGGACTGTAGTACTGTGGGGAAGTGTCATGTGGTCAGATGTATCTAGATTTTGTCTTTAAAGCAGTTATGCCGAGCGTCATCTTCACCGAAGATCTCATGATGCCTTCAATGAAGCTTTTGTACAAGGGGCGATATAAGGAGAAAAGTCAGCCATGTTCTAGGGCTGTTCCAATTACACGAAAGTGGATCCTATTGTTGAAGCAACCCTCAAATTGAACTCCAGCACAGCTACATCGAGCTGCTAGATAACAAGATTTGACCATTTGCACAATATCTGAATGAAGAAAGGAATGTTGCTTTACCTTTCAAGATAACTGCAGGTGCATCAGGCTAGAACCATCATTAACTAACATGATAGTCATTTGAAGTACGTTAGGCATCCAAATTAGTTAGCTAAGTTCTCAGAGATGAACTCAAATGAAAATTTGTTAGGACACTAAGAAGACAAGGCGCATCTCAAGAAGATCGCCCACGTACTATGGCCGCATTACCAGATCACCTGCTGAAAAAGCGGTTTAAAATCAACATTAGGACACTTCTAAGACTCATTACCGTGCAGAATTGAGGCCATTATTCCTGCTCGCGGAGGTTCTTTACGATATTAGTGCCAAGTATCTAACTTTTTGAACAGAGAGCTTATAAAAGTACAGCGCTGCATTCCTAACAAAATAGTCAGCATTCTATCTCAGCAGAGACACTCAGTTCCCCTGCCATTGCAAAAGGGAATTTTACACAGAATTCGGTTTCAAGGATGCAAAAAAATCCAGTGCTTACTTTGAGGTCGCTAGCTTTCACGGAAAGTAACTTCTGTAGCTTAACACATTCATTGCGGTATGACCCACCGGTGGGTCGTGCCCATGTTCTGCCAGCTGCAAAATGACCCATCGATCCATCGATGGGTCATTTGAAAATCATTCAACAATCTTTTTAAATTAATAGTGTTTATTTTACCGAGGTAATGTTTGCTATTATTAAAATTTATACCTTGACTTTGAATTTAAGTTGAATACTGAACTTCAGTTTAACCCATCGCAGTCAATATGTTAAGGTGAGAAATGACATCCTCAAAATGGTCGTTTCTAGCATTCATGCAAATTTCTAATAAAAATCTGAGTGAGCGCACTGCTTGTTGAGCGCAGACGTGGAAACTGAGCGTTTATTCTTTCATCATATAAATTGAGTCGATGAAGAATTCATTGCTTCTTTAAAAGAAAAAGGCTAGTATTCACAAAAATTACAGCATTTATATCAAACAAGTGAGATAGAAATTCATGCTTAACATCAGAGAAAAATGTTTAGTGTAAGGCCCAAAATGTAAGCCAGAACGGTTAGCACATACTACGGTAGGAAATTATGAAGAAATGTAGTGAAGGCAATAGACGTACGACCTACAAGCAAACTATCACGATCCTAAAAGCAAGCAGCACACTGGAAGGCAACGACAGAAGAGAGCAGGTAGTCTTTACATGTGGGAGCTCAAAATGGCATCCACAGCTTCGATGAAGATGCTGGTTTCCTGGTTATTGCCAGAGACAGAAGGCGCCGGCCCAGCCAATGTTGTTGCAACAGACTTCGATGCCTTGAGGAGAGCAGGTAGTCTTTAAATGTGGGAGTTTAAAATGGCTTCCATAGCCTCGATGAAGATGCTGGTTTCCTGGTTATTGCCAGAGTCGGAAGGCGCCGGTCCAGCCACGGTTGTTGCTACAGACTTCGATGCCTTGAGATCAGACGCAGCAGCCTGATCTGCGCTGACGCTCGATACGAGCGACACGGAAGGTACAGCAGCTGTTGCGGTGCTTTGTATGAGGTCAGTCCGCTGCTCATCTGAAGTAAGGCCGGAGCGCAGTTGGCGATTATGGTGTTGGTGATGGTGGTCATAGGCATCGCGCAGCACAGGGGGTGTGGAGTCTTGCATGAGGGATGACTTCCGTTGACTTGACGTGCAGGGAGGTTTAGATGTAGAGCTACGTGCAGACGTGACGTCACACGCGCTCGAGACGCCACTCACACACGTACTACTGACGTGCAACGATAAGGGAGCTGCGACAGTCCATGTGCACGTCACGCCGCTCGTGTTGCTGCTGAACGTTGACCCATCCACTGCCAAAAGGAACAAGGTTAAGCGAAATAATAAAAGACAAATAAGGAAATTTGCATTCAAACTTGGCCATGAACCTCTACAGTGGACATTATAATTATAATTTTATTTCATTTTTAACCGCAGCAACCAATCAAGACGATTTTCAGCAAAGATTTGAGTGATCAAGGCACAGCAAATTAGGAATGCCAGCGGAGCTAGAGCTGCTTGAGCGACCTTATCTTTAGATACATTACCAATTTGTTCTTTTAGGAACACTGTGACACTTCAACACCCCGTATACAGAGTGTTTAAGAGCATGGGTAAGGCATTTCGGAGTGCGACGGGACTTAACAAAACGTGTGGAATACATAAAAATCCCATCATTTTTGCATCGTAAGTATTCACATATTGCAAGAGATTTTGGGACGCAACTTCCGCAGGGTTCGAAGGAATACCGCATGCATAAATATATTGAACCATTCTCCTTAGATTTTTGTGTTGTACATTTTTTTTATGGAGCAATCGGCATCTAAACATGGAATTTCTTTTGTGTATTCCATATGAATAATTCACAGACTTTTTCTATTCTTTGTACTGTACATGCTTCACAGTGTACAATAATATCAGACAAGACCCTTCATAAACTAGAATAAATATCTCTCACACAAAATTAGTTCTACAAAGAGCTGCTAACTGCAACACGCAGACTAATAATCAACAGGTCACTCATACTATTTGCCGTATGCAGGCATAGCATCAAACTATCAGAATGAACCCTAATAAAGATTGCCAAAAAATATTTCAAGCACAATGGGTATAAGAAGGCGCGGCTCACAAAATAGACCTCTCACCTGATGTGCAAACAGCAACGTTAGGAGACCCAATGGACGTGAGATGAGAGGAGGAACTTGAACTTTTATTGGCAGGCTGAGCAATGCAGGCGACGCCAAGATTCGATATGATGGTACCAGCAGGCAAGGAACACAAAGGTGTAGTCGACACAGACGACGCCACGTTGTTTTGAGAAACGTTCACGGAGTACGTGTTGGAATCGTTGACGTTCCTGTTATTGTTTGTCACGAAAGACTTGTTTGTCGAGATTGACGTCAGCACCCGCTGAGCTGGCGCCGTCTGAGACCCGCTCGTGAAGGAGCTGAACGAAGGAGAATTGGTGACTGCCGAGACCGACACTCCAGGGGTTTGTGCGGCCGGTGCCATGATGATATCGGACAACACGGGCGCAACGATAGAAGGAAGCGAAGTGGCCGTGCACTGAAGTGACGGCAGCACGCCTGTCTGCAGCGTGGAGATGGGTCCAAGTGATATGGAGGCCGCAGAGGCGATGGAGCGAGCTGGGAAAGAGGAACCATTGGAGAACGCAGGCAGCGCGCCCGACAACGCTGAAAAAGACCCTGCTGGGATTGCGAGGGTCACGTTAGAAGGCTGGAGGGCGGCGCTGGGCACAACCACAGTTGGGAAGGACGGCAAGGTGGTGATGGGCAAAGATGAGGCGTTGCCGGCGATGGAGACCGTGGGTAGGGATGCAATGGGCATGGCATGGAGGGTGTTACCGGCGATGTTTGTGAAGGATGGGGTGCATAGAGAACCGGATGAGAGGCCTGCAACTGTCGAGGTGACGCTCGGTAGCGCTGTGAGGGCTGCTCCTGAGAGAGATGCCAAGGAAGAAGATGAAGCGACAGCTCCGACTGGGTTGATGGTGATCGACAGCGTAGACGGGTCGTTGTCCATCTGCTGAACCTGCGACCGAAAGGAGAAAGATATTTTTCATTCCATCATTATATCAGTTAGTTTTGGCCTCCCTAGACACAACGAAGGTGATCTCAAGAAAGTGAAGACAAGGGGCTATTTAGAATGGATTGAAGAAAATGAGGAATCTATGTACAACGTGTGTTCTACACATAATACCCTGTGCATAGAAACAAGTTAGGAAGGGAGAGAAAGAACAGGCAAAGAAGAAAGATCAAAGAAGAAAGGGCAAAGAAGAAAGGGCAAATAAGAAAGGGTGAAGAAGAAAGGGTGAAGAAGAAAGGGTGAAGAAGAAAGGGCAAAGAAGAAAGGGCAAAGAAGAAAGGGCAAAGAAGAAAGGGCAAAGAAGAAAGGGCAAAGAAGAAAGGGCAAAGAAGAAAGGGCAAAGAAGAAAGGGCAAAGAAGAAAGGGCAAAGAAGAAAAGGGCAAAGAAGAAAAGGCAAAGAAGAAAAGGCAAAGAAGAAAAGGCAAAGAAGAAAGGACAAAGAAGAAAAAACATAGAAGAAATTGCAAAGAATGCATTAACTGGAAAGAAGATTGGGTACGAAAGGCTCAAGTCCGGAATGCCTCAAAAAGGTTGAAACAACCTTATCCACACGCTCTCAGGAAGGCGCTTTACTTCACTTCAAAGAAGTATGTATATGCCACATCATACAATGGGCTACCATACTCCACAACACGTTGACTGCTATACGACCCATCGGCGGGTCGCGCTTTAGGTTTTTCCTGCTGCGAAACGACCCATCGATGGGTTGTTTGAGAAATTTTTAATAATCTTTTAAAATTAATGGTATTTAATGTACCCAGTTACTGTCTGGTGTTTATAAAAAATCTCACAACTTTTGAATTTAAATTCAATTTGAATACTGAAGTTCAGTTTAACCCATCACAGCCAACGTGTTAATATTAAGACCAGAACGCAATTACTGTTACCCCCGGTCGATCGGTTTTCATTTCATACTCCTGCATTCCGTGTAGAATTACGGTTAGCTTCTTCATTTTTCCGAAAGGATGAAACACTTGGCTTTCAAAACAAAGTTTTAAATCCTTAATGTTTCACACGAAAGGCGAAGGCTTTTCAATTCCTAAGCCACGATGACTATTTGTGCAAGAGTAATGGAACAACAGATGAATGTAGCACAGAACCAATGATGGAGAGCTCAAATTTCTAACTAAGCCAACGCTAAATACAACGAGAAATGAAAGCAGGAAATAAGCAAGGCATGGATTACATTAACTTATAAGTTAGCTTCACCCTTCCGAACTACAAAAAAAGTGTTTCAGAGAGAAGGATGAAGGCACCATGAAAGATGGAATTAAGAGAACATAGAATCCATGCACATGGCATGTCCCCACACAGATCTTCTGCGCACGTACAGAAGCAGTAAGTTGAGAAAGAAAGTATGAGGTACTGAAAACCAGGACAGTAGAGAACCAAAAAAAGAGTCCATAAAAAACTATTTTATTTCATAAAAAAAAAAAACTACCTAACTCTTAGCTCGGAGCCCCACATTTTCCCCCTGTGAGTGCTTATTCCCACAGACACAATAGTTGCATCCTCCTGAGAAGATCAAGGTATGAAATTACTGAGATCTTGCACTTCACATCGTTACTTGTACTGACCAAAACATCGCAATTCTTCAAACAAGCAAAAAACTCAACCAGAGCGTAAAAGTGCCCCAAAACTCACCTGCAAGATGGGCTGCTGTTGCTGCCCTTTGAGTCGGATGGGCCTAGGCCCGGGCACAACGCGGGGCACAATTTGCTGTTGAATTATTTGCTGCTGTTGCGGCTTGCTTTGCTTGAGCAGCACTATCTGGGGCTGAGGTTGCACGGTGATCGCCTGCTGTTGCTGGAGAGGCTGCTGCACTGCCTGCTGCTCTCGCTTGCCCGTGTCTGGAAGCGTGAGCTGCTGACGGGAAGGTGCAGGCCGCTTCTCGCCCTGCTTGGGACGCTCGAGGTGGCGCTGCTTCAGTGTTACCAAGTCCAGCCGCAGCCGCTCTATGGTGTCGCTGTCTGTGCACTGAGGAAACCGTTTTCTATGTATGTCATGCCTTCTTCTAGGATTCCAGACGATAAAATAAAGATACTAGTTTGTATTGAGCTTACTAAACTGAGCACTGAGAGAGCACAGTAATGCCGTATTGTAATTACATCATGCTTTCTTCCAGGAGTTACAGATGGTAACATGAAGATTCTGTGTAGCTTGTATTGAGCCTACTAAATAAATCCTATTTATCATAGATTCAGCATTGTTGGCACGAAGGTTTGGGTTGGAATTGGATGGAAATTTCTCCAGGTTTGTGGCCGTCGGTTAAGAGAGAATTGTGCAAGATTGATTCCACAATGGAATAATAGATCCAATAAATGAGAAAACATCCATGAATTTTTAACTGCGAGAAGAATGCGTTTCAAGAATGGAGTAAAATTTGCACACAGAATTACTTTTGAATACATACAAGTTTATATTAGTTTGTCGATAAGTTTCTGTATTAATTTGCACCGTACAGTATGAGCAGATAATTGTTTCACTTATCAACTTTATACTAAAAGACTGAACATCTAATAACATTTCTATTCCCTAAAATAATAGCTTTCTTGGACCGAAAATCTGTTTTAAAAGCGTTTTGGAAAAGATGGGAACTAATAGCTCTCTACTTTACATTTTCTTCAAAATATGATGTAAAGCTTCAACTTGCCTCTGTAGATGTACCTGCCAGGGACACTCAATATTACCTATGATATTATAGTTCACACAATACCGCGGCTAAGTAAATAGACAGACTTGGACTTTCCCTGCCACCACAAACACATGCCACCACAAAAACAATCTCAAGACAGCCAAGAGAAGGGCCCACTCAGTCAGTATCAGCCAGACAAATCTAACTAACCTAAACCTATTGCCTGTCCTAAGTTTTCTCAGGGGGTTTATTACACAATGAAAATTAAAACTACAAAACCATATGTAAAATGGTGGAATGAACCAAAATTTTCAGGCACTTATTTCAACAAGAAAAGGATTTTTTTCACGGGAAACTTCATTTAAGTAGTTTCAATTTTAGAATACTGCAGATGCCGGTAAAAAAAAACACTCACTTAACCGCTAACCTTATTGAGTTCAACTCTTACCCAAAGCTGGGCATCACAATATGATCTACGAGTAAAGACCACCACAATGCTGGGTATCACAATATGATCTACGAGTATAGACCACCACAATGCTGGGCATCACACAATATGATCTATAGACCACCCCAATGCTGGGCATCACAATATGATCTATAAACAACCCCAATGCTGGGCATCACAATATCAGCAATAACCTTATAAATTCAAAGCAATGTCTTGGGATCAGCGAATTGCAATGACAACAACAGAATACAGGCCTCGACCACACTAAATTCTCGACTATAATAATGAGCACAATTACCGGGGATGATGCCCAGTATCTGCATTTCGGTGACCAGAACGACATGCAGTGGACTTGCTTCACTACAAGGGCACGCGTTCATTCTGCTTCAGTATCCAAGTCAAAATTCTATATCCAATAGATTGGATTGGAACAAACAGAATTTATAAATCTATTAAACTGAACACTGGCATCTGCAAAGTAAAGTGTGACTAAACCTCAGTACATTGAAAGTGAAGGCCAGGTCTGACTGGACCACAGGAAATGAAGAACAAGACGTGAGTATACCTCAGTGATAGAAGAACAAGTCATGACTGAACCTTAGAAATATAAAAACAAGACATGAATTCACCTCCCTAATAGAAGAACAAGACGTGACTACACCTCAGTTAGAAATTCAAGACGTGACAGGATCCTAGTAAATGAAAAACAAGACGTGACTGGATCATAGTTAATGAAAAACAAAACGGAACTACACCTCAGTAAGAAGAACAAGACATGACTGCACCTCAGTAAGAGAAGAACAAAACACAAGTGCATCTCAGTGAGAGAACAAAACGCAAGTGCACCTCAGCACGTGCCGGCCAAGACAAGCTTGCACCTCAGTAAGAAGAACAAAGCACAACTGCACCTCAGCACGTGCCGGCCAAGACAAGCTTTGCACCTCAGTAAGAAGAACAAA
>JACJUY010000705.1:194553-223445 GCA_014220935.1 Platorchestia sp. MABIK
AGTAAGAAGAACAAAGCGCAACTGCACCTCAGCACGTGCCGGCCAAGACAAGCTTTGCACCTCAGTAAGAACAAAACGCAACTGCACCACAGCACGTGCCGACCAAGACATGCCTGCATCTCAGTACCTTGTACGTGAACGCCATGACGTCCTGCAGCAGATCCCGCACTTCCTTTGCTTTAGCCTCGACCGTGTTGTTGCCGCCCTCAAGCGCGGGAGAGCTGCGTTTGATGGACTCCTCAAAGCAGGACATGGGCAGCCCCAGGATGAAGTCCGTGCTCACCTCCGCCACGCCCTTCTCCTCCTTCACTGGGAAGTAGAGGCGCTTGGCGGGCGGGTCGCTGCTGATGTGCGAGGACTGCGTGGGAGCGGTATTCTGTACGGGGCCGTAGTAGTCCTTCAAGTACATCTTCTTGCTTACAATCTGCACCAGGAGAATAATAATTGATCACGTCATTATTATCTGTAATTTTACTTTGCGATTTAAGCACTCAAGAGGTCTCTTTTGCTCACAATCTGCAGCAAGAGAATATTTAATGGCTCAAGCAGCATTATTATTGTCGCTCATTTTGCCTCGGGATCAAAACACTCAAAAAGTCTCGGAACTCCATTGCATGCATTCAACTTACTGTCGCCACCTCTGTAGTTAGGTGCAGCTCATTCAATCAGTTCTATTTCTGCCCGGTAGGTATATTTCAGGTGAAAATGAGATAGTAAATGAGAGAAGCATATCACAGCTCACTATCATGAGCTTGAGCAACTTATTCAAATTGAAGCAAACAGACAAGAACAAGAAGTATTTTGTGCGTCTAGTCAATGCCTACTTAACTCCCAACCTGCGTACACAAGAATACTGAACAAATTAGAAGACTGAACATCTAATAAAATCTTCTTTCCCTAAAATAATAGTTTTCTTGGACCAAAAATCTGATTAAAAACGATGTTGAAAAGATGGGAACTAATAGCTCCCTACTTTATATTTTGTTCAAAATATGATGTAAAGCTTCAACTTGCCTCTTTAGATGTACCTGCAAGGGGCACTTAACATCACCTAGGATTTAATATTTCACATAATACCGTGGCTATGTAAGAGTGATGAGAGAAAAATCATGTTCTGTGTTCATGTCTTTGCTCCACTCAAAGCAGCTCATGCCAGACAAAATAAGTCAGACTTGATACTTTATTAGTTTCTGAATGAAATGGAAGTTTTGATCGTAAAGGACATTCTCAACGCCTGAAAATATTAAATCGATTTGGGAGTAGTTAGCAATTATCAGAAATATTTTCTGCATGTAAAAACTAGAAAGACATAACTACAAGTACCAACAAGAAGAAAAAATTCATAAAGCCAATCCCATTTGTAGAGAATAGGTGAATTTTTACTAGTATGCTCGGCCAAAATGACAGCAAGAGCTCAAACAATAGAGCCCACGTATTTCGACACAACTTGTGCAACTAAGCTTAAAGATAACAGATGAGAGCTTGGCTTTGGTTAGTTTGTCTCTATGATGAAAAAAAGGAAAAAGGACTGAATTTCGAATTTAGATATTAGGATAAATTGGAATGACACGCGAGTATCGTTCAATGCGAAGTTGAATAGATTTGCAATTGCCCATATGGCAACCCTGAAATTTTGGTCAACTCGTTTTTCATTATTTTGCGGTTTTTGGACACGTTGACGGGACGCTTCCTTCTTACCTCAAAACAATCATCATTGTGACAATCGCCGTACTGTGCCCGAGACCGTCATTTTAGGTACTTGGGACTTTGTTCCATTTTGCACGGGTATATTCCTAGAAGGAACTGCTCCACAATTGAACCACGTTTATTTGATGATCTAAACATGCACACTAATTAATCACTATCAAAACGAAAAAACATATAGGAACAAAAGGGCAAAAACTTGAGGGAGAAGCAATTCAGCAACTGTACAATGCATTTCATTAGCGTTGGGATCTGCTAAGCTCTGTAAGAGTTATTTCTTTTCACACTGTAAAATGACAGCTATGAGTTTGTGAGACATGCTACCACAAAGTCAACATTTAAGCGTCATTTATGGTTATAGTGAAGAACAAAAAGTAAAGAATAAATGAACAAACAAAAAGAATAAGAAGTATGAATAAGACCAAATAAACAAGAATTCTCATGACCCAAACAGGCATGAAGATCAAAAAGTGCTCACCTGTCCAACAGGATGCCCAAAATGATCACTGTGAGACGGCACAGTAACATAAATGATTCGATCCTTTTGAATAGGAGACCTGTTACGCAACACCTCCTTCAGCTGCCGGGCAACGCCAAGCCTGTTGTTGCGGCTGTGCTCCAGTAACTGGCACAAAGGATTTTCATGTTAGCAATTCTCAAAATTAGAATTGGAACCTTTCACAAATTCAGATTTAAAATAGTCACGTAGCAAAATTGGCATTCAATCAAATGAACCGTTTCTAAACACGTAAGCTATACATGCGACTAATGTTGTATGGCTTAACCAAAATTTGCTGGTTTCTCGAATAACCAAAGGACGGTGAAGAAACAATGAAAAGAAATTGTTACTTGGAACTCAGGGTAGTAGATGACTTCTTTGAGGATGACAGTGGCAGTGCAGCTGGAGCGAGGCGCTCGGCCTCCTGCTACCTTCTTTTTCTTCTTCCGTGGGGGCATGGTACGGTTTGTGAGCTCTGCAGGCATCATCTGGTCCAGGGGCGAGTTGATCACACTCGCGCATGACCCAGGCAACTGGGACAGGAAAGGCACAAATTAGGTTAACACTTTGAGTGCGACATGACCAGGTGGTCACTGGGGGATTTTCATAATACTGCTGACCAACCAGCAGTCACATACCAAATTTTCATAAATACTTAATTGAAACTAAATGAAGGAACAATCTATTTAATGTATGTTATTTTCAAAGTTAATCTCTAAAATTAACTCGAATTTCATTTCAACAGTGAACTCAAGTTTAACTTGCCACACTTAACGTGTTAATATGGGAACAGAGCTCATGCAGGAGGGTTCACATTTTTGAGAGCAGGTTCTCATCAGGGCTACAAGATTTTTTTTTGTGGACTAATTCTCCATGTTTGGGAATATTTTAAATGTAACTTGGTCATAAAGTGCACTCAGAATCCAGTTATACTAAATGCCAGATGCTGAGGGGTCTTTATTTTAAATGAGTAGAATTCATTTCAACAAAAAACTAAGAATGTTTCAATGAGCTATATTGCCAACTAAATGTTACACTGACTTATATTAACACAGTACTAAAATTGGAAAGAAAAGAATATGAACAAACCTCAATTTTTATTTCTTTTTTCTTTGACATGGTTTTGGAGCCTTTTTCTTTATATGACTGGCATTGCAGAATCTTCAAGCCAGCTACAAAGAATGGAACGCCACAGTATGGGACTCCCACAGTGTCAAAACGAACTTCTTGTTCTTCATTATTGCAACCTGGAAAGAAATAAGTTACAAAACTTCATTAGTTCCGCCTAATTCAGAGGTCAGCAAAGTGGTCAATATCAAGCCCTGGGGGTCAACATTTTATAACATTTCTCTTTATTTTTGGTCATCAAAAATATCAATAATGGTTTAATATTTTTTGCCTCTTTGTATATATGTGTGTGTGTGTGTGTGCATGGAATGGGTCGATGTAAATACAAATATCATATGAAGGGGTTGACGGGTAAAAAAGTTTGCCAACCCCTGACCTACTTGAACAAACCGATGCTCAAGTTTAATCATCATTTTATGAGGTCCTCTTCTTGAACAGCTACCCCTAGTCTCTGCTATGAAATTAACAGAGTTACATCTGGGTTATTGGTTAATATTTACAACAATTTTACATAACATTGATTTCTGGACATTGAAAATTTAAAATGAGCTGACACAAAAATAACTTGGCATCATCTCTTACGATTAGGAATTTTTTAGCACTAAGTAGGATGAGCAAAAATTTATGCACGCCAATTCAGTAGCGTAAACCTCTAAATTAATATACTGTACATTTGACTGCAAAGGCCAGCTTTCTATTGACATCTCAACTTTCAAACAACTCAAGCAATAGTATATTTTTTAATACAAATCAATTTCAATAAACAAATTACAGCAGTGACATGAGCACACTTTGTTTTTAAAACTGCATATCACAAACAGAATATTCATAGCCTTGAAGCATTTTTTGCTAGATATATAAAAAATAGAATAAAAAATTACAGATGATTTTGAACATCAGCTAGAGTTCCAAGCCTTAAACTTATGCTTAGATATATCATTTATGGAAAGCAATAGAAAAATAAAATTTAAATAACAAAAAGTTCAGCAGATCCCATTTGGCAACTTCTTAAGCAACAGATGGTTATTGAGTAATTGTGCAGTAAGACAGTATCTAACATAATGGCTGTTCAATTATTTAATCTTGAATAAAATTCAAAGCTATTTCAACTAAAATATAGTTTAACTTTAACCATAGAATATAGTTTATTTATTTTCATATAAAACATAAACAATATATTTTTCATTAAAATCCCTAAGCAACTAATCTTGAAATTATTTTGGATGACATACTTAAACAGATAAATTAAAAAGTATACCAGTGTCACAAATGATATAAATAGCATTAAGTACTAATTTTTTTCTGCATAACACATCTTGTAAAAACTAATGAAAATTAAATCTATACTATTAGGTACATTACACGCAAGGTTATACTTACCAGGAACATCAACACACCCAAAATTTTTAGTCGACCTCAACAAGGCATATGATGTTTTTGTTTTTTCTTCATGTTGTTTAACAATAAGGTCAGCTTCTTCCAATGACCTCACTTGATAGGTAGACATTTCAATTCAACTTAGAATGAAGAGATTCAAAATTTTCAAACTGAAAACAAAAGAGCCACACAATCAGCTGAGGCTGAAAATCAATTTGGTTTACAGTATATTAGGCACAATAATCTTTTAAAGCATCTACAATCAAATGAAATTCAACACTAAATAATAGTCAAAATACTTCTACCTTAGATGATTGATTTTTACCATCCAATCCGCTTAGATTTATGGCTCAAATAATAATCACTGTGATATTTCATTGTAAGCATGTACTCTCAATCCCAAATATTCCTAACTAAACTGTCCAACTTTTCCCTTGCTCTATAAAATTGAGAAAGATAAAAAACTTGAAGAAAAAGTAATCATTTTAAAAATGTTTTACTCTCAACCCTTTTATGACCAATACATTTCAAAATTTGCTCAAATATTAACAAGATATAATTAATTGATTTTCACTAAGACTAAATGAGAAATCTAATCTAACCCATCTCAAATTTTCCAGTTTTCTCAAAACAAATAAAACACACAGCTTAGTTTTCCAATATCTTTTGTTTTTACGTTGCTCTCTCTTATGCTTTCCTTTTTTAACCGTGAAATTAGTAGTTAGATTTTTTTTGTTTAAAGTGATATCTTTGCAGATTTCTTAATTTTTAGATACATTAACTCATACTATTCCATATTTTCTGCTTTCAGGTATTTACGCTAACCACAAGTCCACAATCATCCAATGGTTTGTTTACATCTCATAAAAGAGCGAGGAGCGGAAGCTAACAAGGCTCGCACTTATCAAGAAATGGTTGAAAACGTCTTTCAGTACACATTTGTTTTTATCTCTAAGTGAAACTAACACTGAACTAAGTTTTTAGTCAGAAAATGCGTTTATTGCTGTGTACCATCTGAAAATTTCAATAGGATAACTAATAACGGCATAATTTATCAGGAGGAGCAGAGCAAGGAATTTTGACAAGAATTGTTTCACCAAAAATCTGTCAACTAGAAAGCACAGAACAGTTATATCACACCTTCATCGAATGCAGGTAAGAAGATGGATGAAGCGGTACTCTGATGAAAGAAATGAAATATTAAATTTTGTATGCTTATATTATTACACATCATATATTGTTGGATGGGACCCGGTAACGAAACAAGGACAAGCCTTTCCATCTAACATTGCGCTTTATTTTGCTTATTCCATCATGCTCCCCAGTTATCCATTTATTACTCTATTTAAGTCTCCTAAAAAGCAGATTTTCATGTGTCGTTCGAAAGGAAAGCAGAGCTTCCCACTAACCGAAATAACAGCGCATGCATGGGACGTGTATATTAATTGAAAAAAGATCGGCAGAAATAACGCCTGAGAAATATCTTCAAATGATGTGAAGTGTGGTTGAGTAGCTTGTGCGCTAAAGATAACGGACCGTATCGTGTTTAGTTAGGCGCGAATAAAAAATTTTTACTGATGTGAGACAATTGCATTTCGATGTTTTATTCTTTATAATCTAGATTGGAAGTGAGGGCTATAAATTTTCTAAGTTATTAATTGAATTCGTATCACATTCCTTAAGGAATATCATGGTCGCTAACGGAACTCCAGCCGAATGATTAACTGAAATACACTAAGTGATCCGATATTTCATCTCCTAAATAGTGTGAACTATAATATAATTTTGCAGTAGATAGTTTGACTCGAGAAGTAAACTAATGTAAAAATTTCTGAATTTATAGATTCATTCTACAACTGAGTTAGTTTGCGATTAAAATAGTTTTCAGCCTTTTGTGGTCGCCATGCCAGAGTGGTTTACAATGCCCCATTCCGTGAAGGTATCGGCGGTTCGAATCCCGGCTCTACGCGGCGATATCTCCCCGTTGGGTAAAGGGAGAACTCAAGCACAATTCTCCACTCTACCCAGGTGTCTGAAATGGGCACCGGCTTGACCGGGGGTAACCGTCATGGCGTCCTGGTGATAGTTATAAAGCATTTGAAAAACATATGTACAAGATGATATGTATCAGGCTTGATTGATTGGAATAAAGCATCCTAACTTTGGAGGGAATAAGAGGATTACGAGATCCCTGAGTAGGAAGACTTTCTTATTCCGTTTAATCAACTCGTCTCCTCAGTTTTATGCGTCTCCTGGAACATTTGAATGTCCAGATACCTTTATTCTAATATAAAGTTTACATCATTTTTCTAAAGCTGAACGGTGTGGGGATCTTAGCGTTTCGTTTGTCGTACACCTCAGGGCGTGAGTCTCTAAAATAAATTATTGCAAGGTGAAGGGTCTTCCGTGAAGCAGCCAACCACTCTTTACAACTTCAAAAAACAGAGTTTATTATTCGTAACCTTTGTTTGAAACTCAGCCAAAGTAGGCACACAAATTGACGTAGGAGTCGCTAGCTGTGGCAACAGTTCACCTGGGATCATTTCGGATGCGTTGCTGCGATTCATGGAAAACACGTCTATTTGTGCAGACAAGGGAAGAGTTCATAAATTAGGGGTAATTTTTCTACAGCGTTATTCTTACAGTTTGCTGACAAATATTTTGATGAAATAATGTGCATTGGAGTGCCAATGATTGAAAATAAAAGATGCTCATTGAATGTCCCACAGATATCCTCAAAATTTATTCCATCAAGTTCATTCGGTAGCCTTGTGGCATGCAAATGGCGAAAAGAATTTTCCTATGATTAGTCAATCATTTTAATGGCCGATCATGTTGCCATATTTTATGATATTGACCCAGATCTCAATCATTTGAACACATTGTTTTGAAACATATATGAATCAAGAAATTGTGAGTATATTGATATTCAAAGATTCAATGAATTGTTAAGAACAAGTTGCAATGATTTTTCACTGTTGAGTTGGAACTGTAAGTCACTCTATTTAAAAATAAATGAAGTAACTTGTACTATCACTGAGCTAAATTGTAACTTCGACATCAGCTTCACCGAAAGTTGGCTAAATGACTCATTTAAAGATTTACTTCAAATGCAGAATTATTATAGCCACCATTCACTACGCAATAATAATAAACGTGGCGGAGGCGGGAGTACGTACAAATCTAAACTTATGGCATCGAGTATCGTTGCAAGTGCGACTGTGAATCGTGACCATGTTGAAACATTATTCTTAGAGCTGACGAAATCGGTAAACGTATTATAATTAGAACTGTGTACAGGCCTCCAAAAACCAGTCCGGGCCCTTTCCTGATTGAAGTCCATGGTATTGTGTCACAGTTCAAGAAGTCTTTATTCAATGAAATATTAATCTGCGAGGACTTTAACTAAGATATTCTAAAACATGAAGGCTGCATACAAATCTTAAACACAATAAATACTTTTCCGTCTACATTTTTCCTTCCAATCATCACGAAGCCCTATCGCATCTCATCAGAATTTGCTACTCCTTTCGATGATATCTTTATGATAGAGACAACTGATTTTCTTACAGAAATAACTCCAAACTTATGGGATCATTTTCAATTGATCCTTATTGTTATAAATGTCTTTATTACTTGTACCAAGCCGCAGGCCTAAACTTCCTTAATATCCAAAAGCTCGATCACAACACTATTCTCTCCATTGGACCTAAGAATTGGAATTCGATCCCCGCTGAGATACGTGAAAAAAGTGTTTACAAAGCTTTGAAAACGAATCTTGAATCTCTCTTTCTATCGGAAAATTAATCACATAAGGTAATGAAGTCAAATATTTTCTATTTCATTCATTTTGTTAGGGCAAAATACTCTGAATAATGACAAAGATCTTAAGTTTTCCCAGAATACATTGTTCTCTTGTAACCCATATTAACTATTGTGGTAAAATTTAGTATCGAATCTCGAGCGAACCAATTCATTGATCAGTCTAGAGTGCAACTAGGTTAAGTGAATTAGATTAAACATAATTGTACACCTTAAAAGAGCGTTGATGATAGGATACCCTTGAAGTCGCTGAACTGATCCGGGCTCACAAGTTGCTATGCTCAAATGTGTCTATTGTAATAGCGTAAAGATACAATCTAGAGATGTATTACTTGTGGTAAATAAATTGTTCAAGTCAGTTTATTTCAAGATGTTTGTAGCGGCAATAAACTTTACCTCATTGTTAAAGTGATAACTTTTTCAATGTACGAGGGGCTGGTTGAATCCGTTTACTTTTGTTAGGATAATCAAGAATAAATAAATCGACAGCACACTAGCATTTCAGTTAATTTTCAAGTTTTGAATTCTGTTTATCAAAAACGAACAAGAAGTCGAAATTCGCTAGAACATCTCGAAAAGGAAGGCTATAAAAACTAAATTCTTTTATAGTAGAAGATTTTTAATAAAAACATCAGGTGACAATAGTAAAAAGGTTCAACTGCTTTGAGTCGATAGAGACTCCAAAGCAGTATTGGAATGTTTCTTATAGTGTAACCTAAACGTACAACAAAATGCAGCAATCCTACAGAATATAAATAAATAAATTACAACCCCAGGAATCTAAGAAGGAATTAACTAATGGCGGCAAACTAGTAAGACGATAAAAGAAAAGCACACAATAACGATTGAACGCAATGCTGGCTTGTCATATAACTCTCAAAGTGAATTTCACATAAAATTTTGAACTACCTCAATCTGAGCTATTGCGTCTTCAAAATTTGAAACACAGGAAACCGAGTATGTAAATCGAGTAAAGTTCCATTACGCAACTACATGATTGAGTTAAAATTCAAATGTGCAGTCAAAACATGAAAATACAGATGTATCCGCTAAGTGACAAATGGGTCAAGGAAAATTTATAGGAAGGTAAAAAGTTCACTTCAAAGCTATATAATAGCTGCCCAATGCTGTGTAATTAGTATTCGAGATTTTATTCAGAAGGGAACGCAGTCGCTGTTCAGCACATTGACTAGGCTTGGTCACATGATTCAAGATTGCGACCGAATCAAAATCCAACGTGGAAATCTGTTAAATATGATTCTGAACAACGGAGATTCATGTCTAAAAGTAGCGCTGATATCAAACTTAATAGATTCCAGCGTAAGCTTTTGATTGAGGAGCGCCACCGTGGAATTAAAGGAACCATCCCATGCTAAGGCTAGACAAAACTACACCTGGGGAGAACGCAACTCAATGAAACAAAGACTAGACTTTACAGAAATACATGAGAAAATTGAATACATTTGATACGCAGGAAATATTGGAAGGTATGAACACAACAGAAATTTTCTGTCAGTGCAAATAAATAGCGAACGTCTGACAGGAAAAATTTCTGATACTACGTAAGCTAAAAGAAAAAAGAAAGAGAACATCAGAACGGACTGTTCCTGCTTTACAGCAGAATGAAAATGCGCTCTATAAGAGTTCAAGTACATGCTTCCAAGGGCAGATTGATAATTATCACGTTGTGAAAGTGTGACGATTACAGAACCGTGAAAATGAGATGCGCTCTCCGCACTCATTCAAGTAAACCAAAAGTTTTTCCTCCACAAAATTGAAACCAGTGGACAATGGGTGAGATTCGAATGAACATTTGAATGCCTAGATACTTTCATTCTAGCATGAAGTTTACGTCACTTTCTAAAGCTGATCGATGCACAGATCTGAGCGTTTCGTTCGACGTAGACCTCTTGGCGTGAATCTCTAAGATAATTATTGCAAGTTGAAGGGTCAAGCGTCCGGCATTAAAAAGCAGAGTTTACTATCCGTATCTTTAGTTCGAAACTCACCCACAGTAAGCACACAAAGTTATCCGTTTGAGGGGACAAATTTGACAGCTGGCAATTCCCTTTTCATAAGCTAAATGAAAGATCGTATTTGCAAATCTAAATAAATTAGTATGAATATGCAATAAAGAATATTACAAATCGATTAGATTTGCTCAATTTTGATACATACCCAAATCTTCTATCAATGACTACAGGTACTTTGGATGTCATTCACTAGAATCGCCGACATTGGATAATTTATCATGGTCGAAATATTAATTTTCAAACTAATTTTTTGGTGTTCGTTATTCATTTAATCGAGACGATCGTTAGCGTCAAATAATTATTATTTTTACTACGTTTGTTCATATTCATCACAGGAAAGAACAAGTTTCCGGATTTTCAGACAGAGATAAAATTTGCTCGATGAAAATCATTACATCGTGATGTAGTAGCCAGCTGCTGATGTTTATAATGATAGAAATGGAGTTCTGGCTGTCCTGAATTACTCCAGGCATTATGATGCCTGCCATGAGCAGAAAGAATGGGACCTCATTTCGAATGAAATGATCCACAGGATAGCGGTAGGAAAACTACCGTCTCCAAAAGACATCTGGGCACAGCCATATAACAAAATACCAGACTTTAAAACTACTTGGTTTAAGGTACAAGAGATAACAATAATACTAACTTAAATTAGGTAGCAAACATCTTGCAGGATTATTTTACAATTATACACATCCTTTGAGATGACAGTCGCCTCAAAACATTCATTCATGAACTAAAAGGTTTCACACGCGGCGATATTGCATCACTCTGTACAACACTCAAAGGAGGAATAAAGCTGCAATCGAGCAAACCCAATGATCTTTGGTCGTCAATCCTTGCCGTTGAGCATCCTTTCGCACTCTCATATCAGACGAGTGCAGCGGGAATAAACTAAAGAACATTAAGATGAAACTTTTGTAGAGTCCGGGCTTGGGTTGAGCAGCTCTCGGTAAAGTTCACTCTGGAGAAATCTGAGGTAGGAGTCCGACTCCATGAGCGCTTGGATCCTTTTTTGGGCAACATCGAAGACTGTTTTGTCGCCGCTGTTCAGATTTTCGGCGATCGAGTTCCGCGTTGCTGGATCGATGTTTATCTGTAGACAAAATTATCAAAATTAGCTAGGAAAATGATGAAAATCTATAATAGAAACTAAATTGGGCTACATGAGTTCAGTCATTATACGGGTTATTGAAGAGTTGGAATTTTGATCTAGTTGTGGAATTTTAGAAATAATATCAGCACTAGTGTGCGATGTCAGCACGTACTCCCTTTCTTTCACGAAGTAGGCAGTGTTGTAAAATGAAATAAAAGTCACAAATAATACTGAAGTTCAGAGCCATATCATATGCAAGAAGTGAGGTTTGCAGTCACGCATTTAGGCATTACCGGCACCATGAGACCAAACGAATTACTTTTCGAGTGTGGTTACAAGGATATCCACTTTTATATTATAATGATAATACAAGGAGTAGCGTTGCCTTAAAATTGTTTGAATCTTCGCATATGAAAGGCTTTTTAAAATGATGAGTTCATTTGAATCTCACAGGCACATGCAAAAGGAAACAATACAACTTGAAGAGATACAGGTGAGAGGAAATGAACATTCAGGAAATAAGGGGTGCAACATGCAACCTTATACGAGTATTATATGTATCAAAGAAAACATTTTCAAGATTATAGTACAACTGAGCTCTTTCAAATTGAAAACATAAGAAGTTAAACACATCGATGGATAATTCTGAGCATGATGCGTAAAAATGATGATTTTAATGAAAAAAAAATGATAATTCTGAGCATGATGCGTCGCGAAATTAGTCGGCCGGCTGCTCCTCATGATCATGCTAGGAAAACACTTAGTCATTTCCCAAACGCTCTGTGAAATAAAATGATTCGTACTAAAGTGCGTTCTTTTTAGTTTTCAATCATCGGTATGGGCATAATGTTACCTCCTATGACATATCGAAAGCACTAAAACTTCAATGCAAGGGCTTTTTGAGAAAAACAATTTGTTGTATCAAAGTTTACGTATCAGTAATGTCGAAAACAATTTGTTTCTTTTTTCCTCTTGTTTTTCATCAACTGTTCAGCTTGCATGAGCAAGAATTCATATCGAAATAGTTTAAATAATTTGTTGACTGTGTATGTGGTATTTTAAGGAACACCAAACTAACTGCAGCACTGCATGAAATGAACTGACGTTTTATTATTTCGCACTGTCAAAGGAAAAACATCGTTGATTCACCACGAGTAGAAGTATCACTAAATGAAAAATTTCATATCGAGAGCTCCATTGAACAAATTGCTTTACAATCAAACAAACATCGGCAAATTGTGAAAAAAAGCTTTTAGTCGCCGATTTTGGAAACGCTTTCAGAGTAAATAACTTTCGGCCATCAAATCAAGCTCAGTTGTTTTTAAAATTGTTGGAGTAAATATTCAGAAAAACAACAGAATCAAATGAATTAAGAGAAAATTTTACGTCAGACTATTTCATGTGACATAAGATGAAGCATGAGACGGACGTATAAGATATATTTGACAGCTTAGAAAATCGAACTAACAGCAAGGCAAATATAATTGATGATATCGGGAACACAATTGACGATTTCTCTCGCAGACGCAAAACGTCTCTGCCACATACGGATTGAGACGTCAGCTTTAAAGCGATGATCTACAACAGCTTAAGCCACTCTTAGTCGATAAATTCAAACTTTAAAAGAGAGCGAGTAAAGATACACCCGTTCGTTCATTCAACGCTTGAGAGCAGGTAGAGATACGCCAATAACGCTCGTCACAAAAAATGACTACGAGGAAAAAAGCGTCGGGTCTGAGCATCTGTAATTGAATTTTTCAAAGTAGAAGAAATTTTCATCACTATAGCAGTACGATCAATGTGAAATAGGCACAAAAACAAATCAAACAATCATGCGGGATGCGTTAGGTTGTGTATAGTTTCTTAAACAAAGTGAAAGACAACCACTAAATAAGCCCCCCCCCCCCTCACACAGAGTCGGAAGATTAGTAACCATCGAACTACATACAGCAAATTCAGCTACGTCTGTAACGCTTATTGACCAGGTAAGATTCAAGTATTCCTCAAAATGGCGGGGAAGGAGATCCAGAAGATGAAGCTCAGTCATACGCGGCTCGGAGAGCAACAGGAGGGACTGCGGCGTGAGAGGCGGGGGCGGTGGTGAGACGCTCTCTCGCTCTCTCACTCCCTTACTTTCTGAACTGCACTGTTCCTAGCACGCTTCATGGCTCTCTCCATCGTTCCCTCTCTCCCTATACTGATTCATCACTCGATTGCTTACTCAACAGGCACTTTTAAGGGACTGCTGAGTAAATTTCAATTCTTTGTTCTTTGTAATTCACTATTGGTGTTCAAAGCTAAGTATTTTGAAGCTTGAGAATTTCACTGCACAAACTAACGCCACTATTTAGTTAGAGTTCCAAAATTGTCACAATAAGCGCTGCTAATTTGATTGAAATAAAATTTGGGCAACAGTTATAGTTTTGCAGTCGTTGAAGTGAAGAATGGTAGAAACGCAATTACAGCTATGGGCGCCCAGGTGCAACTAAACCAAACACCTATAAAGTTCACACCAACAAAAATCCAGACGGTTTACCGCTTTCTGAAGTAAGTTTAGGAAGGTTTACTCAAAGCATCTTAAAATATGTTTCATCAAACGCAGTAAAAAATTTTGCGTGTGGGCTTAACTGTTCGTCAGCCCTGCAGGCAGATGCAAATCACAAATTCACAAGTGCATTACATCGCTACTTTAAAATTCCAGAGTCCGTTCAACTCAGAGAAATTTACCTCTGACACTTGCATTCTAATTTAAAATTTCCCTCTGAATACTGTGGCCTTTTTTGACAACAGTTATCACGAGTCACATGTCCGGTAAGCATTGAGTGCAGAATGCAGCTGATACTTCAAGGAAAGAAAGGCATGCGTCGCATTCATTTTGATTGCCTGACGGATTCTCCAAAAGGCACGTTCTACTTTGAGAACCAAAAGGCATTTTCTTTGCTGCGTACAATTCTTCTTCAATGTATCGATTGGAGGCTAGAAAGCGGAATGAAATAAATCTCAAGAGTTCACTGGTCTAGTGTCTATTGTTCCATAAAGTTGGGAAGGAGTCACATGTGTTCATGCCACATGACTCAGATTTGATGCGAAACATCGCGTTAATTTAAAAACCTATGCTATTCATATAATTGAAGAAAACGACCAACTCCACGATTTTTGCGCTTTTCTCCAACAAACTATTCTGTAAATATTTAACAAAACTTGAAAAGTAAATAGTAGTGATTTTTTCTGTGTTAATTTTCCGTCAAAATATTAAACCGCCTCAAATACAGGCACGATTCCAGTAAATTCTAAACCTGTTTCT
Organism: Platorchestia sp. MABIK; assembly: GCA_014220935.1. NCBI lineage: Eukaryota > Metazoa > Arthropoda > Malacostraca > Amphipoda > Talitridae > Platorchestia > Platorchestia sp. MABIK. The sequence continues at coordinate 209,517 of JACJUY010000705.1, forward strand.
ATAATGATCGTCGAGCTTTTGTCACGATGATGCAACGTGATCAATGCGGAGCTACAGAAGCAGAGTTCAAAGTGGGACGGATGCAAGGAATGAACGAGGCCCAGTGAAAACGTCATACAACTTGCGGTGAGAACCGTGATTAAAAAATTCCCAATTGTTTAATTCCTTGTCTTGTTTCTCGCTCCATCATGTGAGGTAATTTTTTTTGACAAGTCATTCGAAGAAAAAGCTCACTTTTGTTCAATTTCTCATCTTGTTCTCACTGCATCACGTGAGGTATTTTTTGGACAAGTCGTTCGGAGAAAAACAGAATAAGTGTGACTGCTTTGAAAATTATGGTTACCGACGCCGGCAGCATTTCCAGTCCTACGCTCGCCTCCCTCCGTGAGGTTAACGCGTCCCTCGCGCCGCTGGCTCTTTCAAGGCCGCCTGGAGTTGCATCGCCTCTTCGAATCACTCGCGTACTTGAACTGTGCGCGTCATACGTGAGAAAAGTTCACGTACCTGAGCGTGAAGCATGGCTATTTGGAAACGTAGATTAGAGTACCTGAAATGAATTCTTGCCTGTCGTACACTCCTGTGTTGTTTTTCTTGTACTTATCTTTTACGGAAACAGTCGGCTGCCTGTTCTTTCATGCCGTGGATGTAGTCAGAGCACATCCTCTCTCTTCAGGATGAACGTCGCTCTCAGTTATACTACGCGCTTCCATTATGCGATCAAGAAATACGGTTTACCGAATGCCCCAAAATAAATTTTCTCAAGATTACTTTAAGTACAGCTTACGAGAAGGATGATAAGATACCACAAATAGACAAGTCGCATTGACGTCGTCTTCAGTTGAGCAAGGAGGAGCACTGACACGTTCACTTGTGACGCATCACAACGCCCGGTTGCGCCGCATAAGTTTTAGTATGCTATTCGTACGGGCTGTTGTTGCGGCTAGTACGAGAAGTTTGGTGACGCCACTGTATTTGAATGCAGTGCGTAAACTATGACGACTACGATAGTTTTTTTCGGTTGAATGATCACGTCTTCTCGCTAAACCAGCTCAAGAGACATGACGTGCCTCTTATCAATGGAGAGTCGCATTTTCTGAGTACTAGAACAGTACACGTGATCGAGCTTTCAAGCAATCGGATGCAACGAAAGATTAGAGTAACAAAAGTTGTCGAGATTTGCTGGAGAGAACGCACCGCGAATAAAAGAACGTAGATGCCTGTGTATATTAAACATTTGATGGCTGTGTGAGCATCCTGGATCACTCACTAGGATCACGATGAACAACAGGACGCACAAGGCCAGCAAAAAGTAACAGGATCATGTCCGTGCTACACGTTCACTGTAATTTGGCGTCATTACGTGCTCACAAGTACATGATTATTTGACAGGATGCATGTCACACGTACATGGTCATGAGATACGACCATGTGCATCTCACACGTACATGATAATTTTACAAGATCAGCGTCACGTGTACATTGCGTGCCATGCGCAACCGATAACATCGTCTCAACGAGTCAAGAATGAAAGCGAAATACTTGCTGGCTAGAAAGTTTAGGCCGCTGCAAGCATTACGTACAGGATCCGAGTGGCGGAAGCAACATCATACGTGTTCCACGTATAAGCAGCATTTAAGAGTACGAGGTTTTACAGATTAAAGTTGATTATGTGCGCTGTGAAACGAAAAGAAATGAAAAGTTTATTTCAAAAATTGATGACACAAAATCCACAATTGATTTTTGAAGTGTCTTGCCATAAAGATCCTTAGTTGATCAACACACATGGGTATCGTAGTACCCATGTCAGTTGTTAAACGTTGACTTTTATGGAGCACAAGTGCATGTTGGAGGTTGAAATTTAAAGAGGCAACAAATTTTGGACAAGATGAATGGCCCATGAACTAATAAAACAAGGCAATTGATAGATGACTGGCTTTACTAAAGATTTCATTAATTCCATAATGAATATGCAGGTAAACAAACACTTTCTTCTCAAATAGCCGAAAGAATTAGGTGACAGTGAAGCGCTTCATTTTGTTTTAAAAGATTATTCCCTCTCACACTGGAGGGGAAATACAATCCTGCACCTACTTACCGCCCTCACAACTCACTACTGAGTGAAAAATGAGCATATTTTCTAAATCCAGCCATGAAGGTGGGCAGCAGCTACAGCTGGCGTGCTGCCAGCTGCACGAGAGGTTCGGTCAAGGCAGAACTTGTCCAGATATCAATTTGGGGCACACACAAGCACAGGGGGCTTCTAATGCACCACCGTAATCAAATAGAGCTAAATAGCTGTAAGCTATATTCTGCATTTCGACATTGGTGAAAATATTTCTAAATAATACATCATGCCGCATGGCAGACATTCTATACTAAATTGTTTAAAGTATGTCTATTCGTAATAGTATCGGAATACTTTTTGAGAATGTTTCTTTACTTTAAACAATTTGGTGAAAGAAATTTAACAAAATTTTTCTTGGAGCGCTTTTCAAGGGGATACCATTTACTAAATTTTTTGCGAAAGCATTTTTTTATGGGACTTAATTTCGTAGATACATTTAAACATTACACTTTCCTGAAACGGAAGATTAGATTAGATTATTAGTTAGTTTAAGCCTCCCTATCCTCAACAAATAAGATCCAAAGAGAGGAAGGAAGAAGGCACCATTTAGTATGGAGTTAAGGGAACGTGGAATCTATGCAGAATGGGCATAGAAACAGTAAGATGAGAAAGAAGTTCATGAAACAAGATCAAAGTTGAAGAAGAAAGTAGTAGGTGTTGAAAAAACAGGACAGCAGTGAACCGAAAAAAAGTTGGTCCGTAACAAAACAAAAACCTATGTTATTTTAACAAAAAGAAAGCCTACCTAACCTTTAGCTCGGGCCCTCACATTGTCCCCCTGGGAGCGCCAATTCCCATAGATACAATAGTTGTGTCCTCCTTAGGGGTGAAACGGAAGAGTTATTCATAAAATTTACTAGAAGCTCTAGAATAATAAACAAAATTGAATTCCGGAAAAATTAAAGCTTGCCAAAACGCTAGCCATTTGTATGATAGAGTCTTTCTGAACAACAATAATTATTGAGCAAATTTGGGATGAGCACCAAAGAGCTCCACAGAAATTGCTCAGGAAACTGGTGACTCCGAACATTGTAATGACTTTGACGGGATGTGATTCTTTGACGGAAACGCAAGCAGGCGCGAAAGTAGCAGCGATACCGCCGCTGTTAGCTACCACCAAAGGTTAAATTGATTGGTGTATAGCAACGAAATCGTTCACTGGGACAGCTCGTGGTAGCGTTCTTTTCTCCAGGAAGTACATTTAACAGAGCTCAATTTTCTTCTAACATCGGAAATAGGAACTCGGGACCAACCGACACGGAACCATAAAATACACGTGAATATTTCTAGAATTTAGGTCAGTTTTTGCAGCCTCGTATCTCAAAAGCCATTCGTACAATTTAATTTATTGCACGTATCTAAGCGAGTGCGATCGGCAGGCTCCCTGTGACGGAAATAAGTGAGTCAAGGATTGTGATGTCACCGTCAAGGAAGAAAAATAAGAAGACCACTCCATGACAAAGAGAATAAAACTCGAGAATAAACGGGAAATAATACCTGCGCACATAAAGAACGAGACTTGTGCATAAATGACGAGGATCGCACACAACAAATTCCCCATCCGCGCGCATGAGAATCTCATTGCAAATTGGAGAAACGGATATCTCTGCTTGTTATTGCCCATTATGCCGACCTCCCCTGTCTAATGAAATAGACACCTCGGCTCGAGCCCCTCAGGAAGCTGAGCAAGAAGAGAGAGAGAGAAAGGAGCACCTGCGTCCCGGCAGGTCACATGTTTCCGGTGCACTCCCGAGCTCCTGCACAGCAGCGCATTGGCAAGTTTTGCACGTGAGTCATTTGACCGCGCGTGTCTCATAACACCTCAGGCTTTTGTAAAGCTGGACGCTAAATTTGTTCAGAGTTATCCACGCGAAAATAAGCACGCAAAGTTTGCTGCCCGCCTGCAGTTGAAGTCTAACAACATCAAGAGTGAATGCAAGCGTGAAGCAACGAAGTGCTTTATCGTAGCACTGAAAAATTTGTCTTTTGTACCGCGTTCCTCAGCTGCGATCAAATTTATACTGTCGGTAAAACTTTGTTCGATTAATCAAAGTAAGAGCAAAATATTACATTTGTGTTTGGAAGCCATGTGCCTTCTTATCTAGAATCTTCCTTTGACTGTATCGACCCACAATTTCAATATAAGATCGTCTTGATGAAGTTTCTATTACAACTGAACAATTATTCTCCGAGGAAATCAAACATCTGGCAACTGACTCTTCTTAGAAAAAACTCTACCAATAACACCTGAATAGATACATCAGTAGAGAATCTATAGAAATGAGTATTCATTGAATTATTTAACTTGATGATGCTCCAGTGATATGACAGTAGCAGTTGCTAATATATTCATACAAACTTGGACAAAACGATTAATATACAACAGTTGCATCTGTTTCCTTATTTTAGAACAAAATGATTGCGAAATCAAATTAAGAATTTTTAATATACAAGAGTGCAACGAAGAACCGTTGCTGTAATTGTTCCACACAGAGCTCAGAGGACTAGAATAATAGGCCTAATTTTGTTGGCGTGATGAGATCTAGCAAGACGAGTTCATTTGACATGCTGCCACAACTCCGAGTTTTGTGAGGCAAGCGGAAATGCAGCGAGTGTGCGAGGTACTGTTACGTTCACCCTGAGGAAGGAATATCATGATGGTTTTCACGCTAGAATTTCATCAAATATCTGTTCTTGCTGTCGGGATTTTGACAGGTACGTTACCAATAAAGAACATGAAGAGGAAGTGGCTTGAGTAGAAAAAACGCATTTTTGTACACTCCTGAAGTTCACTTGATAGATGCGTTGGGCTTTTTTATTCCTTTGTTACGGAGTTAGCTTCTTCGGAAGGAAGGCTGCGTGCGTTTTTGAATACTAATCCCTGGATATTCCAACACAAAGCCCAATGAAAGCAAGATGGCAAGAGAATGAAATGCTCGGAGGGAAAGATGAAAGGAAACGATACTATTTTAAAGAGATCAAGTTTCAACTCTTTTGTCGTCGAGGCTGGCCCACAATCAGTGATCTTACCAACATGACCAAAATGCACAGCTACATGACAGCAGTTGGGCATCCAATCAAATGGATTGAACAAACAGGCTCCGACCTGTAAACAGAGTTCGATCGCACCTGCCAAGATTCGACGAGCAAGAAGCCTCTGTCAGGCGAGCTCTACGAAATCCCATGACTACCTCGACCTCTGTTGCTGAGCTATACAGCACGGCTGGCTGTTCTATTTAACCCTTTCCTTGCAGAGATTAATTTCGAAGTCACAGCTGCTTCAAATTCGATGCAGATACGCGGCTTATATCACAAAAGTCATACTGCACAGCGAGCTTCTATAGCATGGAGGGAGGTCATGTTAAGCGATGCACCGAACTAAACAGCATGAGTGATTAATGTTTTCTCAAGCCTTTAGATTGAGCCGGAGCCTCTTAAGGGGCTTACTGGGAGAGCGATAGCGACACCCCCACCCTTCTAAGGAGCGTTCACTGACTCACAGAATCATCGAACCAAAGCAAGAACTGACTCATCTTGTTACCAGGCACAGTTGTTTGCATGTGAATCTCCATCCTCTCGAACAAGCGTACCAAAAGCCCTCGCATGAAAGAAAAGGTGTTATTAGCAGTCGAAAATTGCTCTGTGACGTCATAACCCAGAAACTATAGCAAACACTTCGTATCAGCCAGCCAGAAACGTCAAATTAAGACTGATAAACAGCGTCACCCTCCAATTGTGCCCTCTCAACTCCATAGGAAGTCCGGACTTCAAAAGCTACTCGAGAGCATGGAAAATAAGCTGTGAGGGAAAATCAGTTGCTCATGATTTCGCCGTCATCAAGGCTTGCTGAGGTCAACGGCATCCATCCTAAGTCCGGCTGTGGGTTTTCTGAACATTCCATGATGAACTCGTGCACAAGACAGCACTGGCGATCATGTCAAGCTATTAGAAGTTAGATTGCCCTAGAAGCTCCCATAAGGAGAGGCGCAGTTGAATCCTAATTGAGTGCCAGTCGTTGGGTACGCCTAAAATTTCGTGCGTCCTCATTAATCGCTGAATTCGGTAGAGCTTGCAGAAACGAAGCAGGCGAAGTTTTCAAGTCTCTATACGTCACTCCACACGAGTGTTGAGTGTACACGACGTCGTATTTATCGGGCTAAAAAATGAGAAACTAAGATAACAGAGGTCTATTAGAAAGCTCCATAAAAAACGCGAACCCTAAAGGACTGCTCCTAAGACCGGGAAAAGTCCCGGCTCAAACTTGTAGTCTTAGGTGAAGAAGCCTCTTCATTGTCAAATGTCTAAAAATAAAATTTGTCAAGCTATTGTGAAAGCATTTTTTAGAATATGTTTACGGATTAACGCAAAAATAATTTTCTTTCAAAATTTAAAAAATGCAAGAATGCCCGAAAAAAATGCAACGGCCATTTAAATTCAAAATGATAAAAAAAAACTGGCGCAAAGCCAAGCTTAGAGTGGCCGCAAAAACCTGCCCAACAGGTTGTTTGCTGGAATTTTGATTTGGAGGATTAGCAGACTGAGCGCGTCACCACTCCAGCGCTGACGGAATCGATTTGGTGACGTACGTATTTCTTTACAAGAAAACTGTTATGACGTACGAATTTTCAAAAAACTAAAAATTTCATGCGACTTAGGATTCTATTCATCTACATAAGGAAACGTTGCAAGTAAACTTTCGCAGCAAAACGATGCGAAGACCGGTGTTGTGTTTCAACGCTGCAGTTGATAGGGACAAGCATTTTTCGGATTTGCACTTCGAATAGTCCTAAGCTATTTCCCGTAACATCAGGCCCATAAGCATGACATCGCTCTACCCTTTGAAACTTCCAACAATGTGATACATGCAATAACAATGAAAGAGCTCAGTTGAACAGTAATGTTACATAACTCAAGTAGAATATAAGCATGCTAAATTTTGGCGTCTATGAATTATCTTTCCAGTCATCATTTAATTTATGAGAGCTAAATAGCACACAAAGCCAATTTTAAAGAGTAAACTGAAAACTTAGTTCAGTTTCTTCGTTTTCAGGAACAGGTCAACTGGATATTCATGCAAGATCTTTTCCTCGCACACTTTGCAGTGACAACAGCTTATAATGCATTAAACACACACCGTAAAAACATGACACTGAAACTAAAGCTGGTGTGCATAAAAATCTCATGATTTCCGTGTCACAGCTGTTCGGAAACTTCAGAGAGCCAAAATTTAAAGCTTCATGAGAACTGGAAAGACAATGCTAGACACCATCGAGTTTAATAATCTTGGAATACTCACTTCCTTAGGTGCCTGTACGGCCACGTAGTCTGCGTGTATTTGAGAAGCTTTGGCTGACATTTTGTTGGGGCGCGATCTTCTGTAGTCCTCAACCGCCAACCAAAAATCGACGTTTTCATCACTGAATTCGCGTTGCAGAAATGCCCGGAACAATGCTTGGCCATCTGTGGAATAAATAGAATATCGTTAAGAATATTTCTTGGCTACCCTCGTAGGGAATTTCCCCGACGCTCCAGCGCGTCCGGGAAAGAAATAAATTAACGAGTTCCTACCTGTTGAAAATCAGGGAATGTCTCGCTTCATTTAAGATCACTATCTTGCGTACAAGGACCATGCCCATAACTTACGGTGCGCTGACGGAAATATTTATGAACACGGATCCACTACACATACCTTAGAACCACACTACTATATCTTAACATTGAATTTGCATCTGCTGAGCTTAATCTTCAAGAGGTAAACATTTAACGAGTAAATGTCACCCGTTTGCGAGTGAGTTACAAAGCGTGAATGAAATCCGTAAAATACCAATGAAATAACGTATAGAAGCGATTGAAATGCCCGTAATCCAATGAAAAGATTGAGAAGGGCAAAGCTGTTGACAAAGGTGACCCTGGCAATGCAGGAAGCTGAAATGGGTACAAATCTTCACGCCTCGTTGCAGCCAGGAAAGAATTCGTGGTTCATTAATTTAGCGATTGTCCGTGATGGTGATTGCAGGGGATTATACCCTAAACAGCGCACCACTTCTTGAACTTGTTTGTCGAGCTCTAGCTCCATTATTATGCCCAGCAGACGGGGATTTTCTTCTGGAAAAATGAACGAAAAGTTCTTCGAAGCAAAGCGAGTGCGCGTCAAAAGACTGAGGTGCGAGTGGTTCATTGGTAAACATAAAAACGACATTGCCTAGTATGAACCAGTGTGCGTGCGTGCATTGCTTTACTGCAGCTGTTAGTATTTGAACAATGCATACGAACATTATGAACTCTCAGTCTCCCTTACCCGAAGATAAAAGTTGATGACAAAGCGGTACTTGAAGCCAAAAATAGAGTAAAATAGCTGGTCAAACCGTCAACTTCGCAGCTTCCGAGTGGAAAAAAAACTTAATTTTTGTCTATTTCGCGTTTCACAATTGAATTATTAACTTCTTCTGAAGAGTACGAAATACCATTGGAAAATTTCACTCTAAAAAAAATTGTGTCCTAAGGAGCAATATTCCGTTACCAGAAGCTAGCAATGTATTTATAGCATTCTTAACCCAACATACGATCAAATTGAAACAAATTTTAAATAGCAAATTAGAACACAAAACTTGGGTTTATTATTCATCAGTAATGCATTTTTGAAAACACGTTATGATCTGATGAACATTTGTGCGGAAAAAACAATAACCGTCAACGAGAAAGGAAATAAAGTACTTAAAATCTTACATTTGGAGTCCATGAGGACATGGAAGCTGTCTGCCCATGTCCTGGCCTCGTCAGGCGACGGTCGCACGCTGGTGACCTGTCCTTCCTTGCGCTTCAGCCAGCCGAGTCTGAGGCGCATGTCGCTTCTGTGTGAGAGAGAGAGAGACAGTCTGCTGTTAGCTCACTTGGAAATACATGACACGTTCTGCTTTGAACCCATCTTCGCTGGTAAGCAAAGAGCTAACACGTATCTCGTCTGGTGAGAATATCCGACACATAAGGTTTCGTAACCTACATCACAAAAGCCCAAAATATACATAGGTAAATATTTTGCCTCGCATGTTTGTCGTCAGAAAAAAAAAAAAAACATCGGCATCTACGGATGCTTCATTTCCAATTGAAGCATGATACATATCACCTTTTACATTGGTTTTTCAAATGCCTTATAACTAACACCAGGACGCCATGACGCTTTCCCCCGGTCGAAGACCGGTACCCATTTCAGATACCTGGGTAGAGTGGCTGCCCATCTTTACCAGAAACTGACGACTATTTGGGTCCCAGGTGGAGGAAAATAAAATGGGGCAAAACATCTGAGCTCAGTTTACTACAACGATGTCTCGGTATCAGAGACTAAACCACTTCATTTGATCGTACCAAGTGACGAGCACATGAAGGCCTGTTTGACGTGCACGTGAAGGTTTGACGTGCACGTATCGTGAGGTAATCGTACCTGGGGCAGCATGGTGGTGTAAAATGAGGATGTGTGAAGTGCCAAGAGCAGAAGATAAGGTTATATGCGATGAAGTAATGAAATGATGCGCGGAAAAATGACTCAAAATTAGAACAAGGGTCTAAATACAAAAAGTGATTAGAGTTACTAATATCAATCAATGAGCATAAGTGCGTTTGAGATTAATTACACGTAAAATAAGTTTTAGAGCATAAACAAACACCCACGAAGAAAATCTCGCGAGAAATGATCGGTTCCAGCCAGATGCAACAACAAATCTTCAGGAGCAAGAAAACAAGGGGGCGTAATGAGAGGAAATCAGAAGCAGTCAAAAGAGACGAATGAGAGTGGCCCGCTAGTTCAGAGAAGCTCATGAACATACCCGTGTTCTCCACTAGCCTGCACTTCAAAGCCCAGCGGAAGCCTCTCAAGCCCCAACTCAAGAGGCAAGCTGGGGCTCACGAGCATCGGAGCAGGTGTTCGGGGAACACCATTCGTGTTTGGGTCTGATAAGCAAACGGTGCAGGATCTCCCAGACTGACGGGCGGCTCAGTCACGACCGCACAACGCATGAAGGAAGCTTAATTGTAAAGTTAGATATACGACTTGATTGCTGGGCACCATAGGGGCTTATAGGATTTAAAATGTGTGTAATGAAATGGAAGAGCTTCAGTTAATGCACACATGTCATCCGTGTGTTTCAATATGAAATGAATTATTAACTAACGATCATTTAGCTAGATGCATTATGAGAGAAAATTTTGAATAATTTAACAAAAAACTAGTGAAATCGTCAATGCATGCGGTTGCTAGCAGTTCTGAAAAATGCTTTCAAACTGAGTATTTGACGACCGATAATTCAGAATCTCTCTCTGTGACTTGCTAAAAAAATCACTCGGTGAAATAAAAATTTCTATATAATTCGTATAAATTATGAAAATAATTCAGTAGAAAAACTAGCTCTGTTTGGAGCATCTTCAAAATTTCACAGAACCTGTACCACGATCCTTATTCGAGAATTTAGAAATAAAAACACAACTTTCTTGATCCGAAGAAGAGCGCCGCGACATGAACGCTAACTCACTTTTTGGAAGTTGAACTGACCTGACAGGACGAATCCGATTCGAAAATATCAGTATTCTCGAGTAAACCGAAAGTAATGTCGTACCAGTTTCCATTTTGGACAAAATTCTTATCCTGAGCAGCAATGCCCGTGCTTTGCTTGGTACTGCCAGGTTACAGGATTATAAACCATCGAGTGTGGTGCTCCAACAGCGCTGAGAGATACTGATCAGCTTTTTGTGTCGTGATAAGGATCAGCAGTTGTATCCATGGAGATAGGGAACCGTTTTGACGGTGGTGAGTGGGATTTTTTCTCAGTAGATTACGAAAGAGTGTGTAGCTGTCCTAATTGTAGGAAATGCTCCAGGTCCTTAAATAGAGATTATCCTCAAAAACCTAGGAAAATTGAGGATTGGGCACTTGTGACTCCGTGAAAGGAATGATCTCATTTCCTGTTATGAATCGGTTTGACGCTTTTGGAGACCCAAGGTGTACCCGACAAGCATCAACAAGGGACTGGTGCGACCCTGAAAATTGTTGAATGCTTAATTCACAAACAGGATACGGACCTACTAGCAAACTGGCAGGATTTGCCCGCTTCTGAATGAGGACGTCGATCTGGGTCAGGTTAGTCAAGTCATACCAGGTATACGGGGTCAGGAGGAAAGAACTCTGCACGATTCAGGCCTTCCTGTTCTTTCTCTATATAATTAACCGTTCAACGCTTAGATATTTACACCGAGTATACGGTGTCAAGGTTTGAAAGCTTTCAGGAATTCCGCAACTTTGCACACAAATTTAGTTCATTTTCAGCGATATTAGCTGCGGTAACAAAGCACGTGTTTTTCAGTGTCTAATATTCTACAAGGATCAACGTCCCCGGTTCGTTTCGGATGAAGGTTATTCTTCAACTAAAGTAAAAATTTGTATAAAATTTCACAGTGGCGTCATCTGATCATTAACAAATAAAAATTTAATCAAATGATGTACAGTTTCAGAATAAAAAAATTCCACATTAATTAACTGTGTCCAGTGTAAAACTATTTTCAATATACTAGAACAGTAACACACAAAATCCGTAAAAGTCAGCGTTTCAATGGAGTTATAGAAGCGTACTTAAAACACTAATTGCTTGTAATCGCCTAAAAAACAATTGCGCACAACCATAAGACAAACAAACATCGGCATCTAAGGATACTTTATTTCCAATCATACCTGATACACATCATCTTGTGTATTGTTTTTTTTTAATTGCCTTATAACTAACACTATATATACGACACCATGACTTACAATCTAAATTAGCGAGTTCCAACAATAATTCAATGCAACCGATCCAGTCGGCGACCAGCAAACTGAAAACCGTCTTCTTAAACTTCGCACCTTTTTCAACGCAGGTTCTTAGTACGTGGTCTATTCACACTTATGTGTGTACACAGCTGCACACAGAGCTGGTCACTACTGCGCCGTTAATGGTGACAGAACAAGTCACCACCAAGCGATGCTCTACCTAGTTTAGCATTCATTTCCAGTGCGATGTTCGCGGCCTTGGCCTCGTTTACCGCCAGCGCTGACATGGGAAGGAAGTTTGAAATGCTTCTGTCGCTTGGCTGTGGCGGCCCTGGTGTTAGGCATGCACGAGCAGTAATGTTATAACAGCAACTAGGGCTTTCCTGAGCTGCAGCAGACCTTCTGAAAGTTTGCCGACATCGAGGTGCGCTAGTCTCGACATAACTTGCTACTCGATTTTCCATTTACTCGTTTTTTATATAACAGAACTACCGCATGAGTTGCTGTGGTGGTTCACGTAAATAGTCGCAAAACCATTAAATATATACCGTAATCAATTTGGTATTTATATCATGCAATAATATTGTATTTTTAAATCATAAAAATAGGAAGATTAGTGAAACACAATGTTGTGGCTGTTCCGATTTGTATAATAAAACTCAAACCGCACCGTAACATTCATGTCTCAAACAAACAAACAAGACCTACAACACACTATCTACGTGATGAATGAATTCAAATGAAGTACGTAAAAATGATTCTCAATAACAAATGGATGACTTCTGTAAGACGTAAAATAGCTAAATTAGTTTATTCTCACCTTTTGTTGTAGGCTAAAGTTTCAGCGATGGCTGAATTGATAGAACTGAAGGCATTCTTTGTGGCCTTAAGGGTGTCGTGACGCACGTCTGTGGCAATCATCCTCATGTATTTTCGATCTTCTTCTTAACTCCAACAATCAACTCTGAAGTTGCGTGAGTTTGGGTTGAGGTTAGGCAGGCACCGTAACACACGGTAGCCTTTCGCTTAATCTCAAGTCCTGCAAGTAAACACGATACCGCAGTCACAAGGACCGTTAGACTGCAGACTCAGCAAAATTCACACAGCTGGAATAATTGTCCTCCCTCGGATGGAGTTCGGCAAAACCGTAAGCCTCACAAACGCTTCCCGGTCTTTGTTTACTTCCTCAACGTAATCCTTCCGGAAAGTGAGTTAGTGTAGACACAACTGTTCACGAAATTCCCTTCAAAATCTTGTTACTAACAAAGCATTTAATCACTTTTTTGCGCAACTGGAGAAAATTGGTTCCTGATACCTCACGGTAATGTTTCAGGTAACGAAAAAATTTACGTTGTTTTATGACAACTGAAACGATTTCTTTTCAATGTTCACAACCAAAACTTCAGCACAAATTACTGATATAGCTTTGTGTCACTGTTCGGATACTTTCGAAACAAATCGTTGAAAGCGTTGCTATGAACCACGGTGACTGAAGTGTGCACTGCGAGATGTACACAACCTGCCTTGTTGACGGTAAGCGAGCGTCTGACCGAAAGGATGATCGCACCGCCTTATAAAGCCTCCGTCTGGCTGCCGCTGCCGCAGCTCGCTGTAGTAATGTTATGGGAGTCGCTGCGCGCCCGACGGTGCCGGAAGATGAAGCGTGAGAAGAGCATCTTGGGAAGACGTTAACGTTTGGGATAACTCGAAGCGTTCAATGTTTCAAATTTCCCGTGTGGTGAACGCACGGTAGAATGTGTGGAAACTCAGATTTATGCACGGGTGATCAACGCGCGAACAAGGATAGTACGAGAGCTGAATAGACAGTTTTGGAGCTGTAAATGGTAAATCCGCCTCTAAGCATTAGTAAGCACACGGTTTCATTAAACTGGCAGGGACATTCTCTCTAGCACCGGTAGAGGTTAGAGTTGAACATGTGACGAACGCACGCTACAACGCGTGAGTTGCCCCACACTTGCTGCAAATGTACGAGGAAAATTGCCGGCTGTCTGGT